>JABSTQ010005012.1:0-20001 GCA_013358835.2 Ixodes persulcatus
ACTATTTTCGTTTCATAGTTTATTGTTTTCTTTTTATTAGTCGTTGCACTTAAGCAGTAGCTGCCTTTCGACGTTTTAATCAGCAACGTTTTCTCGCTTCCTTGAAAATACATCTCTGGCGACGCTGATGAGTCGTTCTACCGGCGCGCTCGAAAGAACGGCAGTGTTGTACTTCAGGAAGAGCTGGTGAAGTTGTGTGCCTTCCCGTGTTCGCAACCTCTGGGTTTACTTTCAGTCCGTACCCAGTTCTAGAACGTTCAACCAACGAAAATTATTGTGTTCGCTGGGTGAAGGAGATTCCGAGCCGTAGAGTCCAGGACAGCAACGTTTATCGCTGGACACGTCAGCCGAACTGTTTGACTGACGTGTTCAGCGATATACGTTGCTGTACTGTCATACTGTTTAGTTGTTTTTCAGGGTGCCCACCTACCCTTCTCGCAATAGACGCATACTCGGGTTAGAATAAAAACAAAGCCATTTAAGCGGTGTTGTACATGTTACTCATCAAAAGTAACGAGATACCGTTACTCGGCCTTAAAAGTAACTAAATACGTTACTCATCCCTTTCCAGAAAAGTTACTCATTACCGAAAATAGTAACTAGGTAGAACTCGTTACTTGTAACGTGTTACGTTCATGTCCGATTTCTTGTGTCAGCCGAAGTTGCCTACCATTACCATTGTAGGGCAGCAAAGGCTACAGGCACGGGAGAGCGACTTTGCGAAGTGCTTTCGCAGAATAAGAGCTTGCGATAGAGCGTGTACCAGCTCGCACTTGTCGTCTTCAACCGCGCTGTTACCCTGGCAAGCCTTCGGCAACACCTTCAGAATGCCCGCATTCTTCAAGAAAGCCACAATGTTTCAAATATACCACAACAATGCCTGGTTATTTTTGTTTAAAAGAGGGCATTTTTGAATTTTTTAAAATGCAATATACTCCGAGGGGAGCAATAGTCTTTTGCAACACAACAACCACACTGCACACTCATTACCTTCGGTGCTGCTTAGTAGATGCTTGTGCATGCTCACTTTATCTAGGCTGAAAAGATTGTGCAAACCAATTAAAATCGAGATCTCATTTTTTTTTCTCCTGTTGACCCTCTGTACGTTTATTCTGACAAATGTTACCGAAACCTTAACTGCCCACTTCTCAAATTTCGAAAGAGCACAAAAGGTTAATGTAAATTCAAACATGGGGTGGGATATAGAGGCACTAACGAAAACAAATGTAAAGTCAACAGTTGGTTATTTGCTATATCTTTATTTTCCAGATGCGTCGCACAATTTTATATCTGACTTCTCCCTCTAAAAAAGGAAGCCTTAACTTTAAACAACTTACTTTAAAACAAGTTTTAAATGAATAGCCATACAGAAAATTTTCTATATCGCACTCTACTGCCCTATGAAAAATGAGCAGGTTATTAACAAAATAAACCAAAGCGATAAAGAAACACAACGTTTAATGCCGGTCATCCCCGCTTTTAGGAAAGTATCTCAATATAAGATTAATTTGACATTTCGTAGTAACAGTGCTGAATTCCCAACATGGTGACACAAACCATTTTGATAAAAACGTAAAAAACAAAATGTAACTACTCCACACAGGTGCCTAATAGTTTGATGACTAGGGAACAACACATAGGACTAGAGAAATGTGATGAATATAAATTAATAAAGCCAGTCATGAATTGAAGCATACTTAGGTACATATGTGAGCCACACAACTTGCAGCTGCCATCTAAAAAAAAAAACAGAACCTTTAGTGATTTTGAAATTCGAAACAATCCTGGCAGGGAGTTTCACCAGACTTTGGCGATTGCACTACAGGTGTTTTCTTGATTCTATTAATCACCTTGATTGCAACCGGCCGTAGCTGTGAGTAGGTTAGAATAAGACAAAACCACTGAAGAAGGCAGCTTGTATTGTATGTCTTCTGGCCATGGGCGAAGCCGAAAATCCAGTAGGCCCCATGACCACAATATAGCCATCCTCCGCATCTTGCACTTCGAAAAGCCAAACTGTATCAACGTGTATGTTCATGCTCTTCGCTGCCTCCACATTGTACCCTGAAAAGGCAACGCAGGTGTTGTCGGGATGGTTCCCTCCTGCATATAAAAGCAGAATTGATTCAGTCAGAGAACAATAAAGGCCGCACTGATGACTATGATTTTAAGCATGAAATGCTTTTAGTTCCTGGCCACCAAACCAATGACGTATCCTTTCGGGAACTAACGCCAAAACTCACTTCAAAACATCCCAGGTTTCAAAGTTGACTTTGGCGTTGGTTTTCTTATTTGAAACAGACTTTGAAACCTATGGGGTCTCGAAGTCAGTTTTGAAAGATCAGAAAGGTGTGCACTAGCAGGGTTCAAAATTTGCTGTCAAAATTTTGTTTCCTTGAGACAAGGAAACAAAAAGGGACATACACAGCACCGCCTCAAAACCAGCACAGCATACAGCTGTCATTTACTTCCACAAGTCTTCTTCCTTGTCATCCTACACGCTATACACGCTATGAAACCTTCATTATACATGCTATGAAACCTATTAATTCCGAACTACAACTTTCGAAAATTATCCAAAATTCAAATTAGTTTTTTTTCATGACATCTCACCACCGAATTCGAAACCAAGAGCGCATCATTCGTTTCAACCGTTTCAACCAATCGCCTGACGAGGATGTTCACCTTTCTGCCGCCGTCTTGGGGGGGAGGGGTCTGGGGCATCGTTCCAGGCGCGAATATTACCACAACTGTTTAATTGATTGGTGCGGCACCCAAACTTCTGTTCGGGCTGGAACTTGGTCAACAATGTCATAGACGTGCCCGACGCCCCTTTCAATCGTCAAATAAAATTTCGAAATTGCCTTCATGGTCTCTTTAAAAGTTTCAATGCAGGCATCTGGAATTCGCAAAATTTAGTGGCCGCGATTACGTCCTCTGTGATCAATTTGCGAAAATAAACAGTTTTACAGTAAGGATTCCAGATTGTGATTTATTGGGAATTAACCTGTGCTGTTAATAACATGCTCTGTATTGTCCGCTCCGCCGGTGTCTTTTCTATCGTCATTGCATTCACGCAGCTTGAAAGTGCCCTGCTTTATGCGAATTGTGGCATGCACACACCGTGGCGCTCCACTTCATAGCGTGGTGTGCGGTGGTGGCAAAAGCCTCTGCCAGAAAAATGCTAAGCTACTATCTGCACACCATTTGTGGCGGCAGAAAAGATAGAAGGTTATGATCTTGTTCCCGAGAGTATAGTATGTTGCAGGTTAAGACGGTATGGTGAGGGGAAAAAGCTCTGCCTACACTTTTTCCACTTTAGCAGAAAGGATGCTATAGAGAAAAGAAGGAAACCACCAATCGTGGCAAGCAAACCCTTTTTGGACTGGCAGAAGTGATGGGGGACCCCAGGCAGCGTAAAAAAAAGGGGAAGGGGGGTGGTGGAATGCAAACGTGTTTACAAAGAATAAAATGGGTTGAAGAGTGAAAAGAAGTATTCTTTTGTAGATTCATTTTGCTCCCAGAGCTGTGGATGCATCATGGCCGGACAGGGCTCGACTCAATACCCCAAATCATAAAAAAAAATAATTGCCTGGCAGAGTTTTGCGGACTCCTAAACTGCCTTTACAGACAGGTTCCGCAGACCCCCATTCCAGAACCGCTGGCCTAGATTGCGGGCATGGGCATCTGCAGTACGTTTTGCAGGAAAAGAAGGAACCTCATTTGTTTCAAAGTTATAGCGCTGACAGCTACAACCCCCAGAATGATTTCCCCCCCCCCCCTCCTTGCGCCACTTTGCTGATGCCCATGATTGTGGGAACCTCATCACTTACAAAGTGTTTCCTAGGACCCATGTAAAGAAAGTAGGAGCTACCATTCAAGCACCTGTCATGACTACAGTGCAGACGTATCACAATAAGAGGGAAGAAGAATAAATAATAATGGACAGTCTGGCCAGAAACAATGGTACATTTTCAGACTCACTACTTAGCTTGCCAGCTGAGCCAGGCTAGAAAAACGAAATCGGCAAAGTGAATGAGTTACGAGTATAAAAATGCAACAAATCCCTACTGGAGTTCTTAGAAAATGTTGGGGGCTTCTTGTCAATGGAAAAGGCACTCAGCAATTAAATCCAATACTAGGAGCTTACGCTTCATAAGCTTGCAGTTGGCACCTTCCCTGAGATTGCGGTGATGTGCTCCAGCAGCTCCTTGTTGCATCTCAAAACCTTCATGGTGGCAAGACTGACGATGGATGCCACTCCTTCCGATAATGCCTTGATTGGCTCGATCTTTGTCTGGCGCTTTTAGTCTTTTCGGAACTGAAAGTAGAGCATGCATACATACTTGCATGAATCTCACAGAAGTGAAACATGACAGAACCAAATTTCCAAGAACACTTCTAATTCCAGCCCACAATAAATAATTTCAAAAACTAACTTCATCTTTCTATTTTAAATCTAGTATATATATTTGCAAATACATAGACACCTTCACAGCCACAGAGAACTAGTGCCAAAAGAGAAAGAATAAAATGTTCTTGGGGCCTGATTTTGGTAATCGTTGAGATTGCAATCAAGATCTCACTAGGTCCGCACTGCGATTGGACACGATGCCACAGACAAGCGCTCTCGACCAATGATAATTCTTTTCGCCGTCGACGAGGCAATATTTTTGGTGAGAACCTGTCACTTTCTTTCGGATAATGAGATCAATATGGCGGCACAAGGTGGGTGTTTGTCCCAAGCTCTCGTTTTAGCACCAGTGGGTGTCAAGTTACACACGGCCAGAAGACAAATCAGCATAGCCAAACGAAGCACAGGACGACAATTGCATTCGTAAAACAGCTGATGTTCCATATTTCAATTAATTTTCGATCTCGCTCTGCGCGGCACACAATTTGTAACAGGTCTATTGTCCCTTTTTGGCTCTGTTCGCAGATGACTTGCCACTCTGTTACTCGTTTTGTTTCTGTCAGAGAATGATACCTAGTGACGAACAAACTCATCATTATTCCCTCATGTTAGCAGACGATGCGTCTGCTAGCAGTATTTTAGCTTCCTCAGTGCAAGCCGGCTGAGATCTCGATGACCAATATCGGGCTCCCGCTGAGATGAAATGGCAAACAGAATGATTTTATGGCCAGGGGCCAAACAAATACTAGACGCATTGTATGGCGAGAGTACTAGCATTGAGAAGTTTTGGTGGCGACCCCATACGGCGAGCCAGGGTGACGTCATGCTGAGGACAAAATTTCTCCCCTCACTCGCCCTGCTCGCGTTGCGGAGGCTGAGACGGCGTTGGCTGTCGGCATACTTGTTCCTGTTTTCTCTTTTTTGTGCATGTTTTTCACAGGAAATGTGAATTATTATATGCGGCCGTATTGAGGTATGGTCTGTAGCTGCAGGCGAAACTTCAACCAACATTCCGAGCATGGTTTCCAGGGCAGACAGTGCATGAATCACAGCTGGTATATGAAAAGGAAGAAATGTCACCGCACTAGCAGGAGCATCGCAATATATTTACATCTCACACAATCAACGCTGCTGATGATTTGAATAAATTAAGGTTTTTTCATCTTTCTTTCCAAACAAAAACGTCTCAGCGAAAAATCTGCACTCTCCTCGAGCAACGTGTTAAATATATTCTATTCTGGGCCACGAAGAGAGAATCACAAGTGAGACCGCCCGAAGGCCTTTGACTTAAATGCCATTTGTATGCCCGCAAAGCGGGGTGTGATGTTCTTCTAACTCATGAACATGCAAAAAACAGAATTTCAGTGTCTGAAACACTTACACCGCTGCTTCCACAACCCCTTGCACAATCGCCTTATATCGTGTGGACTGTGGAGGGGCGGGAAGGTTCATCGACAGAATTGCCTCCACCGATAGCTTTCGTTACTTTTAACCGAATTATAAAGGTAAACGTGAAAAACGTTTAGAAAAAGGTACAAAACTCCCGTCGGTATAAGTCTCACCCAGCGTCTTGTAGTGGGTAAACAAAGCCCCGCTTCTCAACGTGCTTACAGCCCACAACGGCCGTTGTTGATGGTGCCTTTCCCATCCTTTGTCTGACCGTCCATGCTTTCTTTAATCTCGACGTCTTCGGGTGGTAAAATATCATACTGGCTTCGTTTTGGGAATTGCATTGCAGCACTGAACAGTAGGTCAGCATGATCACAAACCTATGATAGTGAGGAAACGGGAGCAGGGAAGCGAGCCGGATGCCAGAACGCGAAGCGGAGTCCTTCACCAGATGTCGCGGTACACCTCAACCAATCAAGACGTGGCGACCACAGCGACGCTTGTGTTCGCTCTCGGGGCTAATAGTATGCCATGCAAGCAATACCATTGATCTCTATGACAATTTGCAGGATCGCGCGTCTCCGCTTGGTCACTGCAGCGCAAGTGCAGCCACCGCACGGCCACCTTGGGACACAGAATATCAGTCAACCTTGGAGCGTTGCGGAGGCTGGGTGGCAGCGAGCTGAAGACATGTTTTCTGCTCGTTTGTTATCATTAGCCGAAGAAATTTGTTAGAGTAAAACCTGGTTAATTCAACCCCCGGCTAATTCGGAAATTCAGATAATTCGAACTGCCGATCCGGTCCCGTCAAACGTATGTATTAGTCAATGGGAGCAAACGCTCATTAATTCGGAGGGAACGCAGCACGCTATGGTCAATTCGGACGAATTCGGCAGGTGGCGCTAGCTACCATTTGTTCCAAATGGTATGACCGCTATCCATCCGATGTGCACACGTGGTTTTTCCGGTTTTCCCATGGTTCTCCGCTCTTCCGGTTCTCGCAGTTCTCCGTGTTTCGCACCAGTTTTGCCCTCGATTGCCGTGCTTCAGCGCGCTACCCGCTACTCTCCTGGCATGGAAGCGGCAGAAGCATAGCTGCAACGGAAAAAGGGTAGCACAAGTGACCGACGACCGGAATGGCAAAATCGCGACGCGGGGCTATTGTTCCCGAGCGCGCCGATAGCGAGAGTGACAGTCACGTTTCATGCCTCAGCGCTCGGATCCTAAAGCCCGCCATTTTAACCGGCCACCCCCGCGTAGTAAAACGCAACGTGACTGGCACTCTCGCTGTCGGCGCACTCGGGAAAAATAGTGCCGGGTGCCGCGATTTTGCCGCTCCGAACATTGGTCAGTTGTGCTACTCGTTTTCTGTTGCAGCTGTACTGGGCTAAGAATTCAGCGACGAAAGTGGAAATACTAAGGGCCTTGAAGGACGGCGTCTCTCGACAAGTGATTGAAAGTTACGACGTCAAGAGAAGCAGTTTGGCCACGTACGTGAAAATCGAGGCCGATATCCTACGGGCTTTCGAGAGCGAGAAATTCAACGCGAAAAGAAAGCGGCCGTGGGCGGTGGTGCACCCGAAACTAGAAGAGGCCTTGCTGTGCTAACTCGTCAGCGCACGGGATGCGTAACTCCGACTGTTTGAGTGCGATGGAGCACTCGACCGCGCTAAGGAAAGTTGCCGTCTCCACCCAAATTTCGTCCAGAAAGCAAGAGGTAATAATAGATTTATTCTCAAAATAAAAGTATGTCACAGGGAAACCTTATCGCGCAGTTTTATTTGTCCTTTCGATATTTCGACTTTCGGATAATTCGGAGATTTTTGCCGGTCCCATGAGATCCGAATTAACGATGTTTTACTGTAAAACCCCGAACATTGAAAATTGCCTTTGAGAACACGTAGAAATTTTTACGAAAGCGCAGCACCGGAAGAAAAAGGAGAAACACGTCGAACGCAAGTCTCGCCAGTCTCGCGGCATGATCAAAGCTTCCTTGGCATGCCAAAGTGCTGCGTCTCTGCCTTCGCACGCTTGAATACCTATCAAGAATCAACGCCGTGTGGATTGGTTTCATGAGTGAAACATGCGTGAAGATGTATGTGCATCTGGAGCAGCATTTTACTTTGCTTTTACGACTGTATTTGTAAATTGCGGCACTTGCGGTCCAGAAACGAGCATGATCCAGTGGCGACAAAGGAGGGGTAGGAAGCTATGGCAACGTTCGATCTCGCCGCTTCTGACTTTTGTCTTCGAAAACCTACCTTCCTTCACAGCATTGCTCTATTTGTGCTGCCATGTGATCCGTTCGAGTAGGTTTGGAACATCGCCATGGTTAATCGTGCATAATAGCAACCACCGATGCAATTTTCATTGTTTACACAGGGTTTTAAAGAAAGTCTTCAGCGAATGGGTGCATTAAGTCCGTGCTCCAGAGCGCGAGAGCTTGGCGCTCCTTTCACTAAACAGACAGGAGCACCGCCAGAGACAGACACTCAAGCGCGCTCTTCGCGCACCGAGTATTTCTCGGAGCACAACTGACTTCTTCGCGCTCCGTGATGTCACGTCCACAAACAAGGTGGCTGTACTATTGTTGAGACAGTCCAAAACAAAGGCGCAGCCGAATGGTTGCTCCTTCTCAGTTGACTAGTGCATAATCCAGCAGGTAAAAACAATTTGATTCGAAAGCCAAGACAGCAATTAGCACTCCGGAAAAAGTTTGTTCGTGCATCTCGCCTGAAAACGGTTTCATTCATCAAATGGTTGCGTGCCGATAGCATAGCGACAGAAAAGCTGTCGAGATGAAGACACATTCGGACCACTGTCCCTTTTTTAATGCTTAGCCCAGCGAATAAAATACTTGAATTGGAAAACCGAAACATCAGTCAGTGGTGAGGAAATAGTTTGTTCATGCGTCTTGCCTGAAAACGAATTGATCTATTGAACGAACGTGCTGATAGCTCGGCGACAGAAAAGTTCTCGAGAAGACAGTGGGACCGCTGCCGTTTTTAAAATGCTTAGTCCAGCTGCAGCGAATAAAGATACTTAGATTGGAAAGCCAAAGCATCAGTTAGCACAGCGGGAAAGGTTTGTTCATGCATCTCGCTTGAAAACGAATTCATCTATCGAACGGTAGTGTGCCAATAGCACAGCGACAGAAAATTTTTTGAGATGAGAAGACAGATATAAGTTGGGGCTCGATAAAAGAGTAAAAAATAAAAGTCCCCTATGTCCGCTCCCGCCCGTAGGCACCGCAGACTTGAAGCCAATTCGAGTAAAATGAATTGGATCCTTGGATCAATTGGTAATTTCTGTAAAAGCCAATTGGAAGTTAAGGGGTATAAATGAAACCAGTAATATGGGACAGCCAGTGGAACGGCCCGGGAAAACCAACCGGTACTAAAAGTACCCAAGTGCCCGACTCACTCTCCGACTCCGCTACTAGGACACGAGCGTGCCTCACAGCGGGTCCGACGGTCACTGAGTGGCAACCATGAACCACACAGCCCCGCCGCAGTGATCACTTCTATATCCCTTGGCTCCCTTGGAGGTCACCCCCCCGTCTGGGGGGCCCACCCTAAGTGGAGAAACCAAGAGGCACCACCTTTATGATGACCTTCCCCTTATTTGGATGCCTCGTCTCGGATCACCACGCAATCGGACCGCTGCCCTTTCTAGAATGCAGTCCAGCAAATCAAGATATTTCGATTGGGAAGCCGAAATATCATGGTCATGCATCTCGCCACAAACAAATTGACGTGCTATCTATTGAACAACTGTGTTCCGGTATCGGCGTAGCACATTGACGGCTTCCGTCCAATAGACCCTTTGCAAAAATCCCAAAAGCCCGCGCGTGCCGCACGACGAATAATGGGAGTCCTCGGTACGCCCCTCTTCTCGCTACCATGTGACCAAGTGGCATACGCGAGCAGGCGCAGATTACCACGGCAACAACTTTTGAGCAGCTGAGTCGGACGAGCAACGAGCTAACAGATGCCCCTTTCTCATTCCATCTCCTTTGTACCGGCTCTGTCGTCTGCTGTACCAACGCTTTGTCGAAACTGGTCGAAACCTGCCACGGTTGCGGTGCAAAATAAGCGGATTCGGTGACACTTCAATACGTGAAGCTAAGTTACGACGAATAACGTATTCAAATAAGTTCACCTGTCGCGATGCCTTTACGCTGCCAAAGACACGGTATGCCAATAACGAAGTACGACTCTGCAGATGGGCGGGATGGCGGATGGCTGCAATGGCTGCTGGCTGTAGCTGCCGCGACGTGCGCACAGTCGTGGAGGCGCAATAAGAAAGCACATGATCTGTACCGGGGGTTCCCGATATTCCCTGCCGTCGTGGCGCTGTACGTTTTGCAAAAGGTCTATTCAGTCTCGCTGCAATACGGAACCACGAAATATTTGACGAGTCTGAGGGTTTCGTGCGTCGACAAGCGGGTTCAAGAACATTGTCTTTAATTTAAATATGAACAGCATGCATGATCAATAAATAGATCGGCCAAGGCACTTTCCCTATATGTGCTTGAAGCGAGTCTTCAAACCTTTCAGGAATATTTAAACGTTCGTAGAAACTTCATAACGTCGCCGTCTCTTTTACTTTATACTTTGCCGCTCTACAGTGGCCTTAATTAATTTATCTCCGAGATAATTTTGGCTTCTGCTACCCATATCCACGAGACGCCATGTTTGTCATAACCGCGTGGTCAGAAGGAGCTCGTGGGGCTCGTGCTCGTTAATAGTTTCGATGGTTTCGGTGTGTTGCTCCCCTGTATGCCATGCGCCGTTTAGTTGCTG
Source organism: Ixodes persulcatus (assembly GCA_013358835.2). Taxonomy (NCBI): domain Eukaryota; kingdom Metazoa; phylum Arthropoda; class Arachnida; order Ixodida; family Ixodidae; genus Ixodes; species Ixodes persulcatus. Next base: position 10,609 of record JABSTQ010005012.1, read on the forward strand.
CGCTCGGAGTATGAAACTCTGAGTGTCGGAGTAGCAGTAAAGGAGCGGGGACTTAACATGGCCAATGACGACAAATGAACAGAAAACGTGTCTTCAGCACGCTGTCGCCCAGCCTCCGCAACGCTCCAAAGGGTTGATTTTCCGCGTCCCAAGATGGATATCCGGTAGCAGCAATCCCAAAGCGGGGAAGTGCGATAGAGCAATTGTCGAAGAGATCAGTGAGAAATACGGAATGCATACCCTCCTAGCATCCATCAGCTAGGTACTATCGGTGAAAAATGAAATGCGAACAGAGGAGCGCGTGGCTTGCCGTACAGGCTGCGCCACCTGGAAGTGAGCCTAGGGGCGAGGGTGCGTGGCCTACTCCGATATGTTCACGCCCTTCGCTCGCGCTCCCCAAGGTTCGGCAGTGCGCCTCTCAGTGCGCTGAAAGCTATCACTGCTATCTTTGCTGGCTCAGTGCGTGCGGTGCGAAGAAGCTCGGCCCATGCGCCGAGCAGACAAAGATAGCGGTGACAGCTTTCAGCGCACTGAGAGGCGCACTGCCGAAGCTTGGGGTGCGCCGAGCGAAGGGCGTGAACTCATCGTAGTAGGCCACGCACCCTCGCCCCTAGGCTCACTTCCAGGTGGCGCAGCCTGTACGGCAAGCCACGCGCTCCTCTGTTCGCATTTCATTTTTCCCCGATAGTACAAGCATCCTGTGCAGTGTCATCCATTTGAAGGCCAATCTGCCGCCTTCGTCAGGCAGCAGCTTTCGTTCTCAGCACACAGCCACTGTTGGTGGGCTTCGAGGCTGCTCACATCTTCACCCTCCACAGGCAGGGCGACCTCGGTCTGTAAACATAGGATATGAATATGGCAGGTATTATCTGATAACACTTTTAATGTGTTGGCCATGTAAAGAAAATGTGCATTCTATTTTCTAACACATTTCTTATAAAATAACAAGGTCAGGTGGAACGGCCCGAGTGTTCACTGATTGAAAGGCAGAGGGCTTAGCCTGAACCAATATCCTAGCAGCCTTCGATACCGGTGTGGAGGGAGAAAAAGGCTGAACCTCTAAAGATGTCTTAAAACGATTCTCCAATTGCTGAACTCCAACGGCTCGGGCTATTGCACTTCAACGTTCTTAACTTTCCCAGCATGTATTAACCATGCTCCCTTTGCCAATTTTTCACATGCACCTTCTCCTCCAATCAAAACAGCACGAGAGCCCGCCGTGAACAGACTTGGCATCATCGTGTGTGATACCCCCCCGATGACTGCCCGCCCCCGCCCCCACTCTAACATGCACTAAAGTCAAGGCTCGAGCACGTGCTCATAGCATTGCTAGATGGTCGCACTGCACGAACCTATCTACCAGTACTGGTAAAAGTGAGCGAGTTCAAAATGAATACTTAAAATAGTAAGAATAAACGCGAAGGACAACCACGTTACGGCACAGGCTCACAGTAAAGCTGTGAGCCTGTACCGTCTCGCACATCTAGCCTTCGCTTTAGTACATCTCAGAATGAGGCGGATAGCATCATAATAAAACCGATGTGGTCTCACCGTTGAGCAGAAATACGTGAGTACCCGATGCTATTTTCGTGGTCGCTCGCACGTAAACAACCAAGGAGCTTTTTCACAACGCACCCATTCATCTGGCTTGAAAACAACTTGAGCGTTGGCTTGGCTTGGATGTCAGCTGCCCATTGTGCTTGCTTGAACTTCACGAAATCTGCTAAATAGAGTGGACTGCCTTTTGACTTCTGCTTGTTCTGCTTTCGGAGCGTATGTCTGCAATTTGGTGGTTTCTGAGTTTGACGACTCCAAAATCATGGGTGTACCGCCGTAACACCCTCTTAACACGATTTCGGTAGCCGCAGGGTGTAAAAAGGATGTACAAAGGGTGTAGGCCTGTCCGTACACCATCCGAACACGCTTGAATATTCAAAAAGCATGTAAAAATGGTGTAGGAAGGGTGTGAGCTCGGAAAAACACCCTTTTAACACGAACATGGGTGTTGGAATTTTTAGTGTGTGGTACAATCTTTGAGAATTGAGAAATTGGGAGAGCGAGCAAGCTTTCCCGACGTTGTCTCTTTTCTCTCGGGCACTGTCCCTAGTTTCAAGTTGCAGTTTCAGTGGACATACCTACTAGCAGGTACAAACTGCTAGTAGGTAGTAGGTGAAAGGGCTGGACGCAGACGCTGCCCGTCTGCGTCCAGCCCTCGAAAAACCGTAGAGTACGACAGCTCCAGCCTGACGCGGGAATTGCTCAAGAATATCCCGAGAGAGGCCCACCATTGCAGTTGCCGTTGAGCTTGCGCAAGGGCAGATGTTCGCCACCGTCAGGGGTCGCAGCAAACGTGTATGAGCTACTTGAATGTGTGTCCCGCTTTTCATCACGCTGCCCGTCTGCCGCCAGCCCTCGCTGCACCCTCGAGTACGACAGCTGCTGCCGAACGTGCTTAATCGCTTAAGAGCGTTGCGGGGGATGCCCACCATCAAAGTCGACGGTGATCTTGGGCGAAGTCTGATGTTCGGCACCGTCAGGGGCCGCAGCAAAAGCGTATGAGCTACCTGAATGTGTGCTCCGCTTTTCATCACGCTGCCCGTCTGCCGCCAGCCGGCAAAAAACCATGGAGTACGACAGCTCGGGTGGAACGCGGGAACCACTCGAGAAGATCGCAGGAGATGCCGACACTGTTAGCGAGTCCCGTGTATTTGGGGAATATTTGGGGAAAGAACACGCTGTTTACATAAATTACCATAAATTTAGACGTTGAGTAACGGATAATTTGTTCACAAATCATGCGAGGTTGTAAAAAACGTGTTTTGGTTCGGTCATACACGGATAACCGTGTAGCCGACCTCGAAAACACGCATCACCAACGGCGACGACCGCAGCACTTCTGGCTACCGAAGCACCGGAATGCTTGGGGACACACTTAGAACGGACCGTCGAGACAAATGCCGCGGAAAGAAACATGTCTCGGAGAGAGATATGCACCAAAAGCAGTTGCGCCATGTCGCAGGACGTTGGCGAATCCCGCGCTTACCGTGCTCGCTTCCATTTTCTGGTCGCTGGCAATGCAGCTGATGCGGCTTCCCTCATGTCGCCCATGTTTGTATTTAGTTTAAGGGTCTTGATAATAGTTTCTCACACACCAAAAATAAATTTATGTGTCTAATTATTCGTTTTAAACTGTTAAAATTTATATAAAAAAACGTGTCCTGGATATGAACACGTGACATCGCAGTTGGTTTCGTTTTGGCTTTAACCTTCAACTGCTTCATCTGCAAGCGATCTGGCCACGGCTCAAGCGCAACACCGATGTACGCTGGATGCTAGAGCCGGTTTGCCTTCGTTGTTTTTGTTTGATCGGAGAAAATTGGGCATCAACGCATGGCGTTGCGATTGTTTGGTTCGACGGGACGCGAGAAGCTTCGCATAGAGCTTCGCAGTCTGCGAGCACATAGCGAAGACGTGACCGGAGAAGTGCCCCTGTGATGTTACCGGAAGACGGAAAGTATCATTCATAATCGTCGTCTGTGCTTTGAAAGCGAATGGAGTCGCAGGGTCCACGAGTGCGCAACAACAAGCCAAGGTTCATGACAGCGCTGCGTTGACTTCGGCGAAATCGTTCTGTTTAGGGCAACACTGCGATGCGAGAAAGAGCCGAAACGTTCGTGGTGTGTGGTGCGGTGCTTGGAGGTAGAAACTCACACCAACACGTACCTCAAATTGGCTGTTGTGGAGTAGAGGTTCAACGGGTTCAGTCCCGTCGTCGTCAGCTGATCCGGTCCAGCTGGTTCGGGAGGACGCAGCGACCGTTTTTAAAAGTAAATCTTCCTTCGTTCCGTTTCAAAATGTGGAAGATTCCCGACGCATACTGTGAGTAAAAAGCTAAGGGCGTTTTCAACAAAATTATGTCGTTTTAATTGGACAATGGACTTCGGATTGTTGTCCTAACTCTGCCGTTTTTATGCTTCGTGTTGCTGGACTGCATTTGCACAGCGACGTGTTTGCACGCGACGCACACCGCTCGAGTAGATGATTCGGTCCTGCGAACGACCGGTTATGCAGAATTTCAGGGAAACTTGAATCACCACCGATATTTTCCTGTAAACCTCGTGTGACTCATGTGAGTTTGTTGCGCTCATCATGCGGTATGAATAAATTAGGGCAAGATTTCCTTCCTGCCCAAAGATGCATGAACTGAGACAATGTTTTACGTAGTTAACATAGTGCTTTTTCTTTACTTTGGGAAGAGGCACTGGTGCATTTATTATGGTACAATCTTTGAGAATTCAGAAATTGGGAGAGCTAGCAAGCTTTCCCGACTTTGCCTCTTTTCTCTATGGCACTGCCCCTAGTTTCAAGTTGCAGTTTCAGTAGAAATACCTACTAGCAGGTACAAACTGCTCTAAAGCAGGTGAAAGGGCTGGACGCAGACACTTCCCGTCTGCGTCCAGCCCTCGAAAAGCCGTGGAGTACTGCAGCTCGAGTCGAACGCCGGAATCGCTCAAGAACATCGCCAGAGATGCCCACCATTGCAGTTGCCGGTCGGCTAGCACCAAGGCTGATGTTCGCAACCGTTAGGGGCCGCAGTAAAAGCGTATTAGCTACCTGAATCTATGCTCCGGTCTTTCATCAGGCTGCCCGTCTGCTGACAGCCCTCGAAAAACCGGGATGTACGACTGCTCCAGGCGAATGCGGAAATCGCTCAAGAACATCGCGAGAGATGCCCACACGATAGGGGGGTCCAAGCCGACGTGCCGGTAGCTGGGGCGGCGCGGATATGAGAGACACGCCTGCAGAGAGGATTGCATCGGGCAAAACATGGACCTTGGCAGCAGCAGAGACTTGCAGCGGAGCGCTCGTCGAGCTTTGCGTGTGCGACGAGCCCTCCCACCACAGTGTTTTAGCGTGCAATACAGAGGGGGAACGTGGTTGGCGATGTTCGAGCGTTGAGCGTTTTTCCCGGAGCCAGGTGGGCCCAGTGGGCCAAATGTTGGAACCCTGTGCTGCGGAATAGGCACCCTGCTGCCATTCCTACTTCATTCTGGATAATTATAGCTGCCTTCAATTACATTCCTTTTAAATTTTTTTTGGAACGGAGTCACTCGGCTCATTTTCATTCTTGAAAAGACTGGACTATGTCATCGCTTTCCACTAAATTCTAGACGTGACAAAAATGGCTTTCGACAGCCATACTTTTTTTACCGCAAAAATCTGCCTGAAGCTGACTTATCAAGCGCAGAGACAACTTTAATAGTATAAATAATTATTGGCTAAATTACAAATTCTAATAAGCCGAGAGGTGGTCCCAAAATCGCGCGTCGCTACTTCGTGTTACTGCAAACATCGATCGCACAAGCGAACGCAGACTCGCAAAAGTCGCCAAAAATTAAAACCAACCGCTTTCTTTGCAAAGGAACCGTACATGCCCTCCACAGATCATGATGAGATTGTTGTTTGATAAGAACTTAAAACTAACATGTACAGGTTGCCGCAGAAAAGGAACTAAATGCTATTACTCGTTACTTGTTCAAAAAGTAACTAAAATATTTCTGATTATCAACTCTAAAAATGACGTGTTACTTTACCCCGAATGTCTGGAGTTACTTTTCGCGCTACTTTGACAACCAAATACACAAATAATTTTTTCTTCATGGTTTCAATTCTTTTTTCTTATGTAGTCGCTGCACATCAGCCGTTGCTGGCTCTGGATTTTATCAGTTTTTTTTCCCCGTCCCTTTCAAAATACATCTCCGGCGACGCTGAAGCGTCGTACTACTGACACGCTCGAAGAAACAGCAGTGTGCTCCAGGAGGAGCTGGTAGATCTGGGATTCCCTTCTTTCTTTTGTTATCTCTACTTCTTCTGACGTTCCAAGCTCACAATTTGTGCGCCTTCCTGTGTTAGCAACCTCCGGGTGTATATTTCGTCGTTACACGATATTAGGAGGTTCAACCAACAAACCTCAATGTGCTCGTTGGATTGGAACTCTACAGTTGGGACATTCCCAACTGTAGATTTTGACTGACGTGTCCAGCGTAAAGGTTGCTGAACTGTATATTGTTAGTCGCTTTCAGGTCGCCCAACGGCCATTTTCGGAATAAAAGCATCCTTATGTTAGAATTAAAAGCAGACTTTAAACGGTGTTGTAAACGTTACTCCTCAAAAGTAACAGAATTCCATTACTGGTTACTTTACCTTATAAGTTACAATGTACGTTGCTCGTTCTCTGTCTGAAAAGTGACTAAATAGGTTACTCGTTACCAAAAAGTGAACAGGTAGAAGTACCTTGTTACAAGTAATGCGTGACTTACATGTTCGCTTAAGAATAAGTACATCTGAGTTGCGGAGAAAATATATTTCTTTCCTTTTCAAATACCTGCACCGCAGCACAGGCTAGTATGCTGTCAAAGGCAACGCCGCGAATACTCGCCCCCAATCGCCATGCACTGCTGCAAGCACAGGAGACCGCCGTCAAATTGCAATCACCGTGGTTCCTGCCGGCGTACCATACGACCATTTATGAAATCTGTCCTAAATATTATACTACGAAGTTTTCTGCAAGATCCTCGCAATTTTCTTGCCTTATTCAATTAAATTATTTGTTAGTCATTTATGTGCACCCTATATTATATGCTTGTTTTAAACCTACATGTCAATCGCACATGGTTAGAACTGACAACTGGTAGTGTCTCACGGTGCCAGGACCTACACACAGTCCCCCTAGAAATTTAGTTATCTTTGCTTCACTGCAAGTGCTCTACTTTCATTCTCGCAGGATCATGAGACGATCAGACAATGAAGCTTCAGCTACCCAAAGCGCAATGGTGCTATTTTAAGAGCCACTTTGACCGCAATCCAGCGTTACGCAAGAAGGCTACAGGCCCTCGCTCAATATCGACCCAGCTCCGATGGGAGAAAAGCCTATTTCATTCCAACTCAATTCCGGCTAAAATGTATCAAATTTCTTCCCCATTCCATTTCTACTAGCGCAGCCCTGATTTCATTCTTGGAGGAAGTAGCCTCTAGTAGACATAAAAGATGTGCGGCACCAAGAGTTTGCTTCTGCTTAGGGCATAAGAGAGCGGCGCGATGATGTGCGCGCTTGCTGAAGGGCGCTTGATTTGACTACATAGTTCTCCGTGTTACCAATAGAGAAACTGTAATAATAAATAAAATATACACCAACCAAATCCTAAAGGCGGAACCCTACGTTTCGAGACCGGCTCGGCCTCTTCTTCAGGGGTTGACTGCGGCTATGGCCGTTGAGGAGCAGTATTCTGTTTTCTTCTTCTTCTACGGCAGTGTCTACCGTTTCGCATCGATGCGGTGGCGAAGTCCGTTCACGTAGACGGTCGGCAGTGTGCCGAGGGATCTGTTTATGTTTTCTGGCGTCGTTTGTATGTGCCAGGAAACAAAACAGATCCTCGGCACACTGCCGACCGTCTACGTGAACGGACTTCGCCACCTCATCGATGCGAAACGGTAGACACAGCCGTAGAAGAAGAAGAAAACAGAATACTGCTCCTCAACGGCCATAGCCGCAGTCAACCCTGAAGAAGAGGCCCAGCCGGTCTCGAAACGTAGGGTTCCGCCTTTAGGATTTGGTTGGTGTATATTTATTTATTATTATTGTTTCTCCCCAACCAGAGAGCCGTCTCTCAAATGTTCACCTTCAATAGAGAAACTGGTCTGTTGCTTCTAGAGACAAATAATTTATAAATGGATTTATGCAGAGTGAATTTAGCTGCAGTCCAAGTTTGCGTCCGCTCCGGCTGCTTGTCCCAGGACTTCTCTCTCAGTCATTGACGGGTCCCACTAAGGGGCAGCTGCAATATTTATTCTGCCGCGCAACAGGGGATCTCAGATGGCGTCGGGTATCCGGTGCGCAGCAGACTCCTCGGGTTAGAAGTTCAACTTGCGTATGGCGTATGAAATGAGCAAGCCTCCACAAAAGAAAAAGACACATATGATCTCGTTTTCACGTTTTTAGAACGCTTAGTGTAAAATGGGATGTGGCAATTATGGACCCATTTAATAGAGGAAAAGGCCACATGATTGTGATTTTATATTTCTTCAGATGCTTAGGCCTATGCGGGCCTTCTGAATTTTCGATCTCGTTTTAATCAATTAAAAGGATTTTCATGATTGTAATTGTGTCGTTTTATGATTTAGAAAAATGGGGCATGTCGCAATGTTTGGTCGCGTTTTAATACAAAGGTCCTCCATGAATGCAAGGTTGGGTTTTAAGGATTTCTTACAAAATTGAGGCGCGTCGAAATGTTTGCTCTTGTTCAAGAACGAAAATTGATAATTTTGACTATGTTGTTTTTCTAGGGTGCTTGGGATGTATAGCTTGTTTCCACCATGAAATAATATTTTTAAAGTAACGTTTCACTCCCTTAAGGTGTGTGTAATAGGATATATAAATATATTTCGAATATTGTTTAAGACCACCAACAGCAAAGGGCCGTAGCTTGTTCAATTAAAACAGACCGAAACTAGAATCCATCGCTTGACCAGAGAAAATCAATTATTGCTGCCCATGTTCTTAATAGAAATGCTAATATTTTCAGCTGCAAATATTTGGGTATACTTTGTATTATAATGCAGGTGATAATTCAGCCAAGTTCAAGCAATATGAACCCTAGCAGAAGACTCTACAGAGGGTTCAAAAATAAAGAGGTTTAAGGATTTACGGCTGCCTGGCTGAGCTTTTTGCTGCGGACATTAAATTTTATTAATGTACGGGGACTGCGGTTATTGTACACCATTCTAAGCTAGATACATTTTGTAAAACCCATATTTTACTATCTGGGTGTTATAATTACTGGTTCTAATTCAAAATTTATTGCTTAAATGAACATTTTTTTTATTAAAAATCTAATATTATATTTGTTCTACGCTGTCTACTTGCGTACGATCACGGGCTGTATAAGATGTAAACAAAACGGCAATGAGAAACGCAATATTTAAAGCCTTTCTGTTTTAGTGTGATGGCTTCAACATGCAGCTATTTGACATCAAACGTTTTTTAATCCGTCTCGAACAACCTGTACTTTCCTCTATTATTTAAACATCAGATCACGCTTGCAGTGCTGCCAGAAATCCCTCTCAATCCTTCAAGCGACATTTCATAGACCAATATCTTTGCGACAACAATACCTTACCTTTAATTTAGTGCTACTTCTAATGTTACTATTAATATACTTCAAACATTTTGAAGTAAATCTTTGACTAAAATATTCGTTGGAGCTTCTTGTTACAATATAAATAACGATATACTGAGTGCTACATGAATATCAAGGCACGTGACACTTACCCTTCCCTTCCAAGCAGAACTTTGAATATGAAAACGTTGTGGGAAATAGTGTTCTGGCGCTGCAC
>JABSTQ010005013.1:0-106337 GCA_013358835.2 Ixodes persulcatus
TACACTCTAAAAAAGTAGGCGCGTCTACTTTCACGCACAACACTCGGAGAGCAATCACCGCAACTTACGGAGGCAGCTCAGAGAATGACGATGCCAAAGCATATTTTTAGACCAAAAAACGCAGTCTACACTCTAAAAAAGTAGGCGCGTCTACTTTCACGCACAACACTCGGAGAGCCAATCACCGCAACTTACGGAGGCAGCTCAGAGAATGACGATGCCAAAGCATATTTTTAGACCAAAAAACGCAGTCTACACTCTAAAAAAAGTAGGCGCGTCTACTTTCACGCACAACACTCGGAGAGCCAATCACCGCAACTTACGGAGGCAGCTCAGAGAATGACGATGCCAAAGCATATTTTTAGACCAAAAAACGCAGTCTACACTCTAAAAAAGTAGGCGCGTCTACTTTCACGCACAACACTCGGAGAGCCAATCACCGCAACTTACGGAGGCAGCTCAGAGAATGACGATGCCAAAGCATATTTTTAGACCAAAAAACGCAGTCTACACTCTAAAAAAGTAGGCGCGTCTACTTTCACGCACAACACTCGGAGAGCCAATCACCGCAACTTACGGAGGCAGCTCAGAGAATGACGATGCCAAAGCATATTTTTAGACCAAAAAACGCAGTCTACACTCTAAAAAAAGTAGGCGCGTCTACTTTCACGCACAACACTCGGAGAGCCAATCACCGCAACTTACGGAGGCAGCTCAGAGAATGACGATGCCAAAGCATATTTTTAGACCAAAAAACGCAGTCTACACTCTAAAAAAGTAGGCGCGTCTACTTTCACGCACAACACTCGGAGAGCCAATCACCGCAACTTACGGAGGCAGCTCAGAGAATGACGATGCCAAAGCATATTTTTAGACCAAAAAACGCAGTCTACACTCTAAAAAAAGTAGGCGCGTCTACTTTCACGCACAACACTCGGAGAGCCAATCACCGCAACTTACGGAGGCAGCTCAGAGAATGACGATGCCAAAGCATATTTTTAGACCAAAAAACGCAGTCTACACTCTAAAAAAAGTAGGCGCGTCTACTTTCACGCACAACACTCGGAGAGCCAATCACCGCAACTTACGGAGGCAGCTCAGAGAATGACGATGCCAAAGCATATTTTTAGACCAAAAAACGCAGTCTACACTCTAAAAAAAGTAGGCGCGTCTACTTTCACGCACAACACTCGGAGAGCCAATCACCGCAACTTACGGAGGCAGCTCAGAGAATGACGATGCCAAAGCATATTTTTAGACCAAAAAACGCAGTCTACACTCTAAAAAAAGTAGGCGCGTCTACTTTCACGCACAACACTCGGAGAGCCAATCACCGCAACTTACGGAGGCAGCTCAGAGAATGACGATGCCAAAGCATATTTTTAGACCAAAAAACGCAGTCTACACTCTAAAAAAAGTAGGCGCGTCTACTTTCACGCACAACACTCGGAGAGCCAATCACCGCAACTTACGGAGGCAGCTCAGAGAATGACGATGCCAAAGCATATTTTTAGACCAAAAAACGCAGTCTACACTCTAAAAAAAGTAGGCGCGTCTACTTTCACGCACAACACTCGGAGAGCCAATCACCGCAACTTACGGAGGCAGCTCAGAGAATGACGATGCCAAAGCATATTTTTAGACCAAAAAACGCAGTCTACACTCTAAAAAAGTAGGCGCGTCTACTTTCACGCACAACACTCGGAGAGCCAATCACCGCAACTTACGGAGGCAGCTCAGAGAATGACGATGCCAAAGCATATTTTTAGACCAAAAAACGCAGTCTACACTCTAAAAAAAGTAGGCGCGTCTACTTTCACGCACAACACTCGGAGAGCCAATCACCGCAACTTACGGAGGCAGCTCAGAGAATGACGATGCCAAAGCATATTTTTAGACCAAAAAACGCAGTCTACACTCTAAAAAAGTAGGCGCGTCTACTTTCACGCACAACACTCGGAGAGCCAATCACCGCAACTTACGGAGGCAGCTCAGAGAATGACGATGCCAAAGCATATTTTTAGACCAAAAAACGCAGTCTACACTCTAAAAAAAGTAGGCGCGTCTACTTTCACGCACAACACTCGGAGAGCCAATCACCGCAACTTACGGAGGCAGCTCAGAGAATGACGATGCCAAAGCATATTTTTAGACCAAAAAACGCAGTCTACACTCTAAAAAAAGTAGGCGCGTCTACTTTCACGCACAACACTCGGAGAGCCAATCACCGCAACTTACGGAGGCAGCTCAGAGAATGACGATGCCAAAGCATATTTTTAGACCAAAAAACGCAGTCTACACTCTAAAAAAGTAGGCGCGTCTACTTTCACGCACAACACTCGGAGAGCCAATCACCGCAACTTACGGAGGCAGCTCAGAGAATGACGATGCCAAAGCATATTTTTAGACCAAAAAACGCAGTCTACACTCTAAAAAAGTAGGCGCGTCTACTTTCACGCACAACACTCGGAGAGCCAATCACCGCAACTTACGGAGGCAGCTCAGAGAATGACGATGCCAAAGCATATTTTTAGACCAAAAAACGCAGTCTACACTCTAAAAAAAGTAGGCGCGTCTACTTTCACGCACAACACTCGGAGAGCCAATCACCGCAACTTACGGAGGCAGCTCAGAGAATGACGATGCCAAAGCATATTTTTAGACCAAAAAACGCAGTCTACACTCTAAAAAAAGTAGGCGCGTCTACTTTCACGCACAACACTCGGAGAGCCAATCACCGCAACTTACGGAGGCAGCTCAGAGAATGACGATGCCAAAGCATATTTTTAGACCAAAAAACGCAGTCTACACTCTAAAAAAAGTAGGCGCGTCTACTTTCACGCACAACACTCGGAGAGCCAATCACCGCAACTTACGGAGGCAGCTCAGAGAATGACGATGCCAAAGCATATTTTTAGACCAAAAAACGCAGTCTACACTCTAAAAAAAGTAGGCGCGTCTACTTTCACGCACAACACTCGGAGAGCCAATCACCGCAACTTACGGAGGCAGCTCAGAGAATGACGATGCCAAAGCATATTTTTAGACCAAAAAACGCAGTCTACACTCTAAAAAAAGTAGGCGCGTCTACTTTCACGCACAACACTCGGAGAGCCAATCACCGCAACTTACGGAGGCAGCTCAGAGAATGACGATGCCAAAGCATATTTTTAGACCAAAAAACGCAGTCTACACTCTAAAAAAAGTAGGCGCGTCTACTTTCACGCACAACACTCGGAGAGCCAATCACCGCAACTTACGGAGGCAGCTCAGAGAATGACGATGCCAAAGCATATTTTTAGACCAAAAAAACGCAGTCTACACTCTAAAAAAAGTAGGCGCGTCTACTTTCACGCACAACACTCGGAGAGCCAATCACCGCAACTTACGGAGGCAGCTCAGAGAATGACGATGCCAAAGCATATTTTTAGACCAAAAAACGCAGTCTACACTCTAAAAAAGTAGGCGCGTCTACTTTCACGCACAACACTCGGAGAGCCAATCACCGCAACTTACGGAGGCAGCTCAGAGAATGACGATGCCAAAGCATATTTTTAGACCAAAAAACGCAGTCTACACTCTAAAAAAAGTAGGCGCGTCTACTTTCACGCACAACACTCGGAGAGCCAATCACCGCAACTTACGGAGGCAGCTCAGAGAATGACGATGCCAAAGCATATTTTTAGACCAAAAAACGCAGTCTACACTCTAAAAAAAGTAGGCGCGTCTACTTTCACGCACAACACTCGGAGAGCCAATCACCGCAACTTACGGAGGCAGCTCAGAGAATGACGATGCCAAAGCATATTTTTAGACCAAAAAAACGCAGTCTACACTCTAAAAAAAGTAGGCGCGTCTACTTTCACGCACAACACTCGGAGAGCCAATCAGCGCAACTTACGGAGGCAGCTCAGAGAATGACGATGCCAAAGCATATTTTTAGACCAAAAAAACGCAGTCTACACTCTAAAAAAAGTAGGCGCGTCTACTTTCACGCACAACACTCGGAGAGCCAATCAGCGCAACTTACGGAGGCAGCTCAGAGAATGACGATGCCAAAGCATATTTTTAGACCAAAAAAACGCAGTCTACACTCTAAAAAAAGTAGGCGCGTCTACTTTCACGCACAACACTCGGAGAGCCAATCAGCGCAACTTACGGAGGCAGCTCAGAGAATGACGATGCCAAAGCATATTTTTAGACCAAAAAAAACGCAGTCTACACTCTAAAAAAAGTAGGCGCGTCTACTTTCACGCACAACACTCGGAGAGCCAATCAGCGCAACTTACGGAGGCAGCTCAGAGAATGACGATGCCAAAGCATATTTTTAGACCAAAAAAACGCAGTCTACACTCTAAAAAAAGTAGGCGCGTCTACTTTCACGCACAACACTCGGAGAGCCAATCAGCGCAACTTACGGAGGCAGCTCAGAGAATGACGATGCCAAAGCATATTTTTAGACCAAAAAAAACGCAGTCTACACTCTAAAAAAAGTAGGCGCGTCTACTTTCACGCACAACACTCGGAGAGCCAATCAGCGCAACTTACGGAGGCAGCTCAGAGAATGACGATGCCAAAGCATATTTTTACACCAAACAACGCAGTCTACACTCTAAAAAAAGTAGGCGCGTCTACTTTCACGCACAACACTCGGAGAGCCAATCAGCGCAACTTACGGAGGCAGCTCAGAGAATGACGATGCCAAAGCATATTTTTAGACCAAAAAAACGCAGTCTACACTCTAAAAAAAGTAGGCGCGTCTACTTTCACGCACAACACTCGGAGAGCCAATCAGCGCAACTTACGGAGGCAGCTCAGAGAATGACGATGCCAAAGCATATTTTTAGACCAAAAAACGCAGTCTACACTCTAAAAAAGTAGGCGCGTCTACTTTCACGCACAACACTCGGAGAGCCAATCAGCGCAACTTACGGAGGCAGCTCAGCGAATGACGATGCCGAAACATCTGTTTAGACCAAAAAACGCAGTCTGAGTTTTGACATTAAGCAATGCAAAACGTCACGCTTGCATAGCTTAATGTCACAGCTCTGTCTGCGTTTTTTGGTCTAAACAGATGTTTCGGCATCGTCATTCGCTGAGCTGACTCTCTAAGTTCCGCTGATTGGCTCTTCGAGTGTTGTGCGGGAAATTAAATGCACGGGATTTTGTTTAGAGTGGTAGTGTCAAACTCAAGTCCCTTTGGCAGGTACTTACAACCGCTGCCCGACGATGGTGCAAACCATTCTGTCACCCTGCTGGCTAGTATTGAGCAAGGTCGACGCAAGCACCCCCACATCGCGGCCTGAACTTTCGGTGCCTTCTATTCGACATTTTCCGGGCATTCTCGCAGCCGCCCTTGTGAGCTCGTATCTGCTTTGAACTTGTTTGCTCACACGCCCGATTCATGATTTCCATAGTCACCTTACTTGACAACTTATTTTCAGTGATATTTGGCAATCTTCATAAATACGTCACGTCCTCGCTTTCAGTGAAATTTGGGGTTCTGAGACCCGGCGGTTTTTTTATCTGAAAATGTGAATATGAAAACGACTGTCACTGTGAAAATATTTTGATATCATCCACTATTAAACACACAATCACAGCTGCAAAAGGCTTTCGTGTTTACTTCAAGACATTAAGCATGTTTTTAAAAGGTTAGCGTGAAAATCATGGAATTAGGCAATGATTCATATCGTACTCACCGAAGAAAAAGAGCACAAAACAGCCGCCGACACCAACTACCAAGCCAAAAAGTGTTTACATCAAGTGATTCCTCTCCGCCAATCGTGTTCGTCCCTCTGAGAGTTCTCTAACTTATCTCTGCTTATTCGTAGATTACCTACTCAAAGCCAGCGTTTAGCAAGCGGCGTTGCTGTAAACCCGAAATAATGTAGGTTCAACAAAAATGTAAACCCATACTTACCAAGCTCGATTTTGGATGTTAAGCCGGCTTCGGAAAGAACTGCCTTCGGTTATTGTAAGCGATGTTGGTGCAAGTGGCCCTTAAAGCCCGACCTACAGAGAGTTTTTTTTTCCGCCAGGTAGGCAAATAATCCTTGCCACCCTTCCCATTTCCCCCTTCCCCACTGCTATCTTGACGACGGGTGGACTCCTTTTGTTCCTGCATCTTGGGACTGGATAAGCCGGGATGAGCAACCGGCTTATCCAGCCCCAAGATACAGCAACAGAGGGAGTCCCGCCGTCAAGGCAAGAGTGGGAGAGTGGGAAACGGGAAGGGTGGCTAGGTGTAGGAACCTCTGGTAGTCGTAGATGGTTACGTTCAAGCAAACGTTTATTTACATTATCTACAAGCTGCAAGCGATGCGATCTGTCGTGGCGTTCCATCCGTTCCAAGTTGATTCGACGCACGAGCTCCCCGGCCGCGCGCGCCCCGGCCACGCGCTCCCCGGCCGCCAGCTCCTCGCCACGAGCCCCCTTTCGAGATGTCTCTGGCCCATTTCCTCGTCTTCGATCTCCTCGTGCCAGTGATATGGCTTATAACGAACCACTTAAACGTTCCAACACACTCCCCACCGAATGGATGGGAGTCCATTCTAAACTTCCATTAACTCTAGCGGATACACAAGTTGCACTGGCCTTCGCAAAATGGTGCCGTGATGCACTCGGATCTCACACGACCGGATACGAGAATCTCGGCCGTGGAACACTCTTTCTACTCGCCCGAGCTTCCATAGCAGGTTGGGAAGCGGCTCTTTTAACAGAACAATTTGACCCTCTCTGATGGGCGCCGACTGCCTGTTCTGAGTGGCGTACGCTGATCTGAGTTCTCAAAGATACTCTTCCCTCCATGTTCCCCAAAATCGGTTAAGCAGTTGTTTTCGCTGCCGCCAGAGCACGCGAAGCTCCTCTGGTGTGGAAGCGAGCGTGTCCCCACCCGTCGGCGGAAGTGTCGTCAGCCGCCTCCCAACTAGAAAACTGGCCGGCGTGAGCGGGGTCCCCTCTCCGACCCCGTCGTGCACAAATGTTAATGGCCGCGAATTCAACACGGCCTCTACTTCAATCAGAATGGGGGTCAATTCCTCTGTGTCCAGACAGTTCCTTCCGATAACCTTTCTTAAAGATACCTTTACCGAGCGCACAAGCCTCTCGTAAAATCCTCCCCACCATGGGGCTCTCTCGACAATAAACCTCCACTGGATACCCGCGTTCGCAAAGTGGCTGACCACGTCTGGGTGGCGCAACGTCTTCCAAAGTTCCGTGAGTTCCTTCGACGCTCGTTTGAAGGCCAACGCATTGTCGGAATAAATTACGCGGCACAGCCCTCGGCGCGACACAAATCGACGAAAGGCAAAGAGAAAGCTCCGGGTCGACAGGTCTGGAACCAACTCCAGGTGCACAGCCCGCGTGACTGCACACGTGAACAGCACCACGTAGGACTTTCATGTGAGGTCCTTGCCCTTGACGTAGAGGGGGCCCGCAAAGTCCGTGCCGACTACCTCGAAAGGGTCCGCTCGTGTTGTCCGGGCATCCGGCATGGGTCCCGTGGGGACACTCGCGGGGGTCGCGCTAAATCGCTGACAGGTCACGCAGGCACGCACCACTTTCTTCACCAGCTCTCGGCCCCGCAGAATCCAATACTGGTTACGGAGTTTCACGAGAGTATCTCTGACTCCCGCGTGCAGCAGCTGTCGGTGCGCGTCAATTGCCAGCAAAGTTGAATATCGATGCTGCTTGGGCAGGACGATCGGGTTTCTTTCGTAATATGTCATGCTGACGGACTGGAGGCGACTTCGAATGCGAAGTACTCCCCGCTGATCAATGAAAGTGGCGAAGTCTTGGAGGGGAGAACCAGGCGGGGTCTTCGTATCGTTGGTCGCGCAGCGAAGCTCGGTAGCGAACGCCGAGCGCTGCGCCTCCTTTATCCAGTGAGTTCGCGCTGCCTCGATCTCCTCGGCTGTCAGTGGTCCCGTTCGTCTTTAAGTTGACCTGACGTTGTGGAGAAATCGGAAAATCCAATCTGTTGTTCGGTTGATCCTTGAAACAGAGCTGAATCGCGAGATATCGATCAACTCTGGAATGGGCGTTACTGTGACTTCAAACACTTCTGCTCTCGATCCTGTCTCCTCGAGGGCGTCTCGAGGGAGTTCTCCGCACATTTCCTTGAGCCATTCTGTCGCTGGCAGTGGCAACCAACTCGGCCCCGACCACCACAGTGAACTGGAGACCAACTGGGATGCGGTCAGACCTCGTGCCATGAGGTCAGCGGGATTTTCTTTTCCCGGGCAGTGGTGCCACGTTGCGCTTTCACAGTTCTTCTGTGGCATTCCAGCAACCTTGTTCTCTGCCAACCTGACGTCTGCCCTCCATGGAAGGCCGACTTCGTTGGTCTTGGCGATCTTGGTTTTGGAGTCTCGCATGACTCCGTTGTCCGAAGGATGGTCCACCGATGCGTCGACGTCACCCATGCTCTCAAGTTCCCAGGATCGCTTAAAGCTTGGCAAGGGTTGGGGCTCTTGCACGGCCGTTCTCAGCACGACCAACTGGGAGCAACTAATAACCGCGGAGGTTGACATCGTTCGTCCCTGAACCGCCCATCCGAATACGGTCTCTACTGCAGTCAGGCGTCCGCTCAGTCGGTGAATTCTTCCTGTGATGCACCCCCAGTAGTGGTCTGATCCCGGCAGTATGTCGACGCCGCGTTGTTCCAGTCCGGTCATGTTGTCTCCCACGGGACAGCCGAGTTCCTCTAATGTTGCCACGATGGCTTCATCTGGGCTCGGAAGGTCCTGCTCACATATGGTAGGTGTCTCGAAAGCGTCGATGTCATATCTTTTGTTGTAGAGTTGGTCTCGCAAAGTCACTTGAACCCTGCGAAACGTACGTTCAGTGCTTTCGTCCCCGAACACGCCGATTGTGAGGATCTCTGTCCCGAGCAATTTGCAGTCCAGTCGCTGAGACAGTTCTTCAGTTATGAAGGAACGCTGACTGCCGCTGTCGAAGATAATACGGGCAAGTTTTCTTCGGTTTGTACCTTCTGCCCACGCCGTAACCGTTTGTAGGAGCACTGCCGGCTTGCTGTTCCCACGTACATGCATAGCGACCGGTGCCGTGTCCTTCGGTTCCGTCTCATTCAATCTGGCGGACGTTCGTCCCGGCGTGTAATTTGGGTCGCACATGGTGGACGCGTGCCTGCCTTGACATTTGCCACAGGCTCCTCGACATAATCTTGCCATGTGATTGGCCTTCGTGCAGCGGAAGCACCTCCGGTCTGCTTGCAACCTACGCTTCTTCTCCGCTAGCCCGATTCTTGCGTTACATTCCGGTGTTCCGTGCGCTTTCGATTTGCAAAGGAAGCACTCTAAGCCGTCCACGCTGCCGTGCAATGCCGCCGCGGTAGAGCTGCGAGTCTGAGCGTTGATCGTTGGCCTCTTCCCAGAGCCATGCGTCAGAGAAGGAGGTCTGGGCTTACCGACGACGTCTTCCAGCTGGTGTTTTGATGTTCTTTCGCGGCTCTCCACCTCTATGCGTAGAAAGTCGAGGAGAGACCGCAGAGCCCTCAGGTGGACTTGCTGTGGGGCGGATTCCAAACTGGCGTCTGTCATTGATGCCCTTGCGGCGTTGGCATTCCCGGTCTCCTCCGCCGACATCCTCCGATTGAAATCGAGAGCGATATCTCTTGGTAGCACTCGCAAAAGAACTGTGTAGAGCATAGCCCCATACGCCTCTTCGCCCACCCCTAACGCTCTAAGGCCTCTGATGTGCGCCTGTAGATTGTCGTATAAACGCCGTAGGGCTCGGGTGTTCCGTTGTGGTGGCACTGGCTGTATGTCCATGAGACCTTCCATGTGGTCCTGGATAAGCGTCTCTTGCTTCCCGAACCGCTGCTGCAGGAGCTCGATGGCGTCCGCATAACACTCAGCGGTTGGCTGTAATCCACCGATGGCGGCTGCTCCATCACCGGTCAGCGCTGATCGCAGATAGTTGAACTTTTCTGATGGCGTGAGTTCCGGATTTTGATGAATGGCGGTATTGAATTGCTGCCAGAAGGGTTGCCAGTCCTTTAGGTGCCCATTGAATTGGATTAGTTTCAATTTTGGGAGTTTGATTTTTGATGTCACCGAGGATCCTCCGCTCCGATCTTCGTTCGATTGTCCCCTTGCTGGGTGGCTGCCCTCCGCGCTCTTCATCTTTCGTTTGAGTTTGGTGAGGTACGTGACGATCTTGTCCGAATACTCGATCCCATGAGTGAACTCCGCTTCTGCATCTTGCCCCGTGATCAGAGGTTCGATCGCCGCGTCCACGTCGTTCAGTTGGTCGCGGGCCAGATGAATACGTTCGATTAGAACCTCGAGGTCGTTGACGCTTGGCGTAGCTAAGAGTAGTAACGCGTCGGCCTCACCAATAAGTCGTGTCACTTGCGTCCGATGCGTCTTCCGTTTCTTCTTGAGGACATCCATGATCGTTGATCGTTCTGGCTTGGCTTGATGTAAAGTTGCTGTAAACCACCAGGTTCCCTTCGTTCAGTCGTTCCTCCCGGGTTTCGGCACCAATGTAGGAACCTCTGGTAGTCGTAGATGGTTACGTTAAAGCAAACTTTTATTTACATTATCTACAAGCTGCAAGCGATGCGATCTGACGTGGCGTTCCATCCGTTCCAAGTTGATTCGACGCACGAGCTCCCCGGCCGCGCGCGCCCCGGCCACGCGCTCCCCGGCCGCCAGCTCCTTGCCACGAGCCCCCCGGCCGCGCGCGCCCCGGTCACGCGCTCCCCGGCCGCCAGCTCCTTGCCACGAGCCCCCTTTCAAGATGTCTCTGGCCCATTTCCTCGTCTTCGATCTACTCGTGCCAGTGATATGGCTTATTACGAACCACTTAAACGTTCCAACACTAGGAGGATTTTCTTTGCGGAAGATTATTTGGTACGTCGGCCTTTAAGCGCCCCCTCCACACGGGGGAGCTCTCTCCGGGAGAGATGTGCATGACGTCACTGATCGGCAGAACCAGCAGGACTCCCTTCGCGACTCCAGCATTCCCACCGGCGGGGAGACGAGAGGGATATCAGCGTTATCAGACGCATTTAGCGGTCGCACTCCCGACAACAGGGCCCGGCGCGTGTTGACCAGAGTAGAAAAATGGAGGCTTTCATAAAACTGCGGTACGCGACAATAACAGCAGCGCTGTTAGATGGGAAAAAAACTACCTGTTGCTAAAAAGAAAAAAAAAAAGAGTGTGCTTTTTAAAGGGATGGATGCAACACACAGAACGTGGAATTCAGAACCAGTTAGACGAAGAGCGGCTTGAGGACGACATTGATGAATATCGAGGACTCCTTCGGGTGCCTCCGATGACATGCCCAACCACAGCGCCAGCCACAAGTTAGGCGATGGCGATGCCACCGCAGGTATATTGTAGAGCAAAATTTGTAAAGTTGCCAGACACGCGAAGAAAATACCGCCAATTGCAAAGAGGTCCTCCGCCAAGACGGGGACAGTTTTTGAAGCCCGAGCAAAAGCTCCCCGATCCCCCTGAGATGTCTACGCCAGCACGGCTCCGCCCGAAGGCGTGACGCGGTTACCACGATGGAGCGCATCCCGGGAAGCAAAGGAAGGGATTTCTTCAACGTGTGAATACACCTTTAGAACCGCGAAGCCTCCGCTTAGCATCTCAAAGCAGCAAACTAACGAAACACGTGGAATTTTGGGCTCCCAATGTTCTCTCGACCTCATCAGTATAATGCTGAGTATGCCAGTGATTTTTCTTGCGTTTGTTCTGCAGGGAACAAGACACGCGCGGCCATTTTGCGTAGAGACGGACGACCTTGGTCATAGAAGGGCGGAAGTGAAGGAAAGCGTTGCCCAGAAGCTCTGAAGACTCTATCGCGTCACTGCAGTGTCAACATGGGCTTGTCTCGGTCAACAAACAGACCCTCCACCTCTTTTGCCTACCCCATTTTCGGCTCAGTAGACTGGCGACGAACGGAAGCATCGAACGCCGCCGCCTTGTGGACGACCAGTCCAAATGGGCGTTGAACCAAGACGCAGCACCACGTGCTTTTTTGCATCAGTGTACGCTAAACTAGGTACCCTTCATTTTGACTTATTTACCAAAGTTTTTTTTTTTTTTTTTCTAGGCTCATTATCACGGCGCGCATTATAGCCCTTCATAACGTAAAGGGAGTCTGGTCGAGACCTGGGATCTCGCGTCCTTATAACTGGCATTTCTGATCTTGTGCGGGGGCGCCCAAAACGCAACGTCGCTGGCCCCTCAGGTAGCGCAGTTCGACTGATTGTCTCGTTGGCGTCACCAGTTTCTTTGCTTGGTGCAGAGATGGCGCTGTTTGGCGAGAGATTGCGGATTCCACAAAGGGCCGCTTTTTGAGCTTTAGAAACGCGCTGTCACGAAGCTCGACAGACATTGTTTTGGCTCCATCCCAGACTGTGTTCACACTTCTAGGTTCCTTTCCTGCCGTTTCTGATCATAGCTTTAAACCCATGACACAACTGAACTTGAAGTACCAAGATGGCTGTGGTTAGTCGGAGGCGTCGCTTAGTTCCTGGCTTGAGTGTGCCACGGGTCGACTTCATTTCGTTTCCCGCCCACTGGCAAACCCTTTCAAGACATTGGCGCGCGGCGGGCCAAGCTCGCCGAGGGCTGAAAGCGCGCCTTTCATATTGCTGCGGGGCGTCCAATTAAACCTCCGAACTACGCGTATAGCCAAGGGCAGCGTCCTTCGGGCTCGGGGTTCACTCCTAGAAATATATGCTATATCATCTCTTTCATTAAAAAATAATGTAATACAGCTAGCTCATAACCCCGACCGTTTGTCAAAACCTATTGATATGTGGGGGGGGGGGGGGGGGGATGACGAAGTACGCGCAATATAGAGTGAACACAAATGCGAGAAAACCGGTAGAAAATTGCGCAAACTTCCCAACACGAAGAAATAACTCCATATCAAAATCTTCGTTCTTTTTTGTTTTACTTTACAAACCACGGGCTGACGTTTATTGCGCAGAAATATAAAACGTGATTTTAACGAACACCTATCTGCGATTTGCGGAGTGTAAAAACCTTCACTTTTTGTAAAGACCTTCAAAGAACTTTAGCGTGTTGCGAAATTGTGCAAATTTACGTGTTTTTACGTGTTTTCGTTCTCTTTTTTTGCTTTTTAAAAGAGTTTTTATTTATCGTCCTATTTGAACTCTGTCTTCACGGCAATCTTCAGGCCCATTTTATAGTCATGGGGCGTCCCATCGCTGTTATACTTCCTGGACCTATTTTGTTCAGCAAGGTCACGCATTGAAGACTGACCTCGTGCTCACAACTCTATCGGTGACCCAGGAAGCATACCATCAAGAAATATTTATCGACCACAACACACCGGAATCTCACTTCCGCGTCTCTTTAAGAATGTTAAGGCGTGTTTCAAACTATTTCTCACTGGACGAAAAACGAGATGGCAGTATCACCCCATGTGAACGATAAGGAACTCATCGAGGAACGAACGTCTTCGCACTCAATCGCTCCTTGATTATGATGATGATGGTTAATGAATATAGCCTTCTTTTCTGACCTAGAGTAGCTAGCTACTCTAGGTCATTGGCTCATGCAGCCACCAGGCAATAAGAAAAATAAAAATGATAATTATAATTTTTATTCACAAATTCAGCTATCTTCAAGTTGATTAGAGGGTCCAATCAAAGACAACCGGGGCTTCTGGGACCATATCCCGCATTAAAATAAAACAGTTCGAAATTGTCAGTCTCATCTGTAAACAAACAAAGACTTCGCACACGAAAAGTGGAGTTCATAAACAACTTAAAAGTCGTACAAACATTTTCCGAAAATAAAAATGAAGGTTTGACGCAGGTTAACGGAAGCTTATGTCCCACGTGCTATAAAAAAGTTTCGCGCAGTTTAAAATTTGTAGTCCCACGTGCACAGTAAAAAAAGTAAACGTTTTATGCACCCCAGGTATTACTTCACATGGCACAGGCGAAAATATTAAGTCGGCACTTCAACCAATCTTAAAATTACCCTCAAATAACACACTAAAATTACTCATATTTTCTGTTGGGAAGACACACGCACGCGCACACAAAGCACAAAAAAGAACACGTAGTTGGTACAAGGACGGTGGTGCTTGTTATAATGAATCCGTTAATCACTTCATATGCAGACTTGTAAAGAAAACTGAAAAAAAAACACTAACACAGAGACACAAAAAAAATCAAAAGATAAAAAAAAAAATGTTGGTTTCGTAGGTAAGGACGTTCACGAAACGATATTTGCCTGTTCCATTTCTTCAATAGTCACTCGTAAAAAATATGCATTTACTTCCAGGAGAAAGACATACCTGGCCAGGCACTTCCTTCTTGCCTTAGTGGGGCCTGGCGCTCAAGCTCGGCATCGTGTGACATACTCCATGTGATGCCGAATGGGTCTACAGGTCATCGGACAAGCTTTCCACATCTCCGCCGGTCCCAGAGAAGTTAGTATTCATCGCTGCTAAATACCGCTGGATGCAATCACATCGTCTTGTGGCAGCCCGTCCAAAAGACGGTATTTGAATGACAACTTAATCCAGACTAACAGGAAACTTTTCTGGCTGGCTCGCCCTCTCGTGGAAAGGAGCATGGTTACAAATTTGTCCGGATCGAAAATGGGCAAATCTTCGCTATAAAGCAAAACGGCGCTCCTCCGGGTACAGTTTCAGCAGGGATGTGAACGGGACCTAATTACCTAATCGCCATGGCCACCCGTACGAAAATGTCATTAAAGGAGTCAAATATGGCCATATACCGCCATATATGGGAGCAAACACGGCGAGATATCGCCATATAAGTGGGCAAATACTGCCATATATGGGAGCAGATACGGCCAGATATCGCCATATAAGTGGGCAAATAGTGCTATATATGGCCATATAAGTGCGTAAATACGGCCATAAATCGCCATATACGCGTGCAAATACGGCCATATATCGCTGTATAAAAGTTCAAATACTGCCATATATATAGCTCGTTCACGACATACATGGGTAAAATATATCCCCTGATAAAAATATATGGGCCCGTCTCGGTCGTGCAAGAAAAAAGTCCTATGTACTCGCGAAGACACTAGCTGATTTATCTATATCGCATGAGTCTCATGTAATTGGTTAACTATTGCTAACATTCTAAAAGTGAAGTTATTCCAGATATTTGGACCAATTAATCGATTGCGCATTTTGAAGATTGAAAGGCAAATGAAATTTGGTTGTATGTTTGACGTGTGACAATATGACGAAGTGCATATGATCGGAAAACCAGTTAATAAAATAGTGGATTTTAGATCGCAGCTCTTTGGCACCCGTTTCCGCGTTAAGCGGTGTCGGCGTCGCCGTCGGCATCGGTGTAACCGCGCCGCTAAATTTAGCGGAAAATTGAATTGGTGTTTATGACACGTTACGTTAATTTTCCCGCTAAGGCTAGCAGCGAAACTAAATTTCTTCATGTTTCCCTGCTAAATTTAGCGGAGAAACCTGAGCCCTTACCTTACTGAAGATGCAAGACGCTACTTCGGCGTCGCGAATCCTTTTCCCTTCATACGGCTGCGAAACCGTTGCGCCCGGAGTACGCTATGCCGCATCTTTCAAAAACCGTTCGCGCAGCATCGCAACCTTCCGTTTGCAAGCGTCGGCGATTCATCGTGTGTTGAAAGTCGGAAGATGTGCTGTCCGTGGTGTCTTTTATGTTTTATGTGTAACTCTTTCGCAAAAAAAATGAAGTTTAAAAACACGAACCTAACAGTGTACACATAATTTTATATTAATATATATATATATATATATATATATATATATTATCTATTTATCTGTGGACATCGTGCGCAAGAAATAGTCGCGATTAGTTTTTTCATTTGAAATTATAATGGGGGTTATACGGCGTAAAACATAGTTCCTTCAAACTTGCATCAGTTTTGGGTCACCTGTGGGCTGGACAGCTTCTTTGCAAGATCAAAAGGTGGGGTGGTTATCATTTGAGCCCGTTCTCGTTTCGACCTTCTTACTTGGACTTTCTCAAAACAACCATTATCAAAAAGATCTTCTCTCGTGGACCTGTCGCATTTGGCCCTTTCCCGTTTCGTCCTTCGCATTCAACCCTCCTCATTTGAGTCCTTTCTCGTTTCGCCTTTCTTACTTGGCCCTTCTCAAAACAACCATTCTCAAAAAAGATCTTCTCGCTTTGACCCGTCGCATTTGGCCCTTTCCCGTTTCGTCTTTCGCATTCCAACTCTCCTCATTTGGGCCCGTTCTCGCCTCGCCTTTCTCGCCTGTCCCTTTTCAAAACAGCCATTCTCAAAAATATCTCGCTTTGACCTGTCGCACTTGACTCTTTTCATACCAAAATCGTTTTTTAGGGTAATATTAATAAATACATTGATATATATTGTGCGTGTGTGTGTGTGTGTGCCACGCTACAGGCATACTTTCTCTGCTAAGGATTTTAGCAGTGCGTCGAGGTCGTCGTGAAAAGCTACTAGCTGACAATAAAACAGACCAACTATTTATCGCAGCCAGATCATATTCCGAAATGTCACGTTGTTTGACATCTCTCGACTTGGGACAATGCCACCACTTCTATAATGCATTGGCTCTCAAATGGGGGTCTGCGAAGGCATACTAGGGGACCGCGCAGCAGTGTCTCAACAGTGAAGCACGGCAATATTAGATGCCTTTCTTCACGTTGAGAAGAAACGTTCCAATTTTCGGGTGAGTACTCTCGTGTGTATGTCAATGAGATAAGCCTACTTCACACTAGCAATTAGTTATATTCATTTATTAAATCATTATCATGATAACCTATACCTTTCTATCCCGCTCACCCCGAACGGGGTCCTATATCATCTCCGCCTTTCTACAAGGGGTCCGCGAAATATCAATGGTTGAGAACCACTGCTATTATGTATGCTATTTCTGTTCAAACAAAGTTTCCAAATTAAATGTTCATCGCTTTTTTCTTGTTTGCTTAGAGGAAGGGAAGCAGGCGTCATTGTACGATTGTCAGTGTGTACCTCTACAGATAACATATATCTCATGGTATGTTGGGGGCCCAAGCAAGGTAAGGCTCATCAACAAAGCCGCGAAGGCATAACAACGTTAGAAGCATGCCGAACTAGTGTCATTCGGTCGTAGCGCGAACGGGCGAAATGCGAATGGGTCCAGTTGTGAAAAATACAATTTGGGTCTTATGAGAAGGTTCAAACAAGGCCGACCAAAAGAGAATTGGACTAAACGCGCACGGTCAAAATGCGAATGGGACGTTTTCAGATAACGGGCAAAATGAGAATGCGCCCAGTTGCGAAAAACACGATTCGGATCTTATGAGAACGTCCAAACGAGAAGGACCAAATGAGAATGGGACGAAATGGGCAAGACTCTAATGCGAATGGGACGTTTTTAGATACACCCCAAAAGGTGGACTTCATAGAGCTGTCCGGTTCACTCGGTATTGACAGCAGGGTAGAGGCTAGCCGTGTTTTAGGCGAATCGTGTCTCCGGTCAGGGTCACGTGACTACAGTCTAGAAGCATCTGATAAGGCAGAACACGGCACCTGCCTCAAGCCCAAGGCCACACATAGCATTCAATATGAACCTTCGGTAAAAGTGACAAATCCTATCGTTGGGGTCATTGTTGGGATGCCCCAGAAGATAAGCCTTTCGTGTTTGCAATTCCCGTTTTGGCGTTTCCTTTTCTCCTTTTCTCTCTCTTTCTACGTTGAAAGCGTGGTAGAAGGTGCGCACTTGCCGAACCAATCAGCCGTAAACTTTTTATCGCTTGACTCCGCTCGCTGTGCGCGGGAAATGGAAGAAGCGTGGTCGCGTGGTTTGACCGATGACGCACTAGCCGTTGTCAATCTCGGAATGCCTGATTGCGGACCTAGTTTGGCGTGTGGTGTGCTGCTTCTGTAGTGAATGGTATCTTATTCGAAAAGTTCCACCCATATATCGGCAACAAGCGATTTCTTCCAAGAAGCCCAAGAATTTTTCGTGATGCAGTTTAGTGTTCGGTTCCACAAATGACAGCTTGTGCTACATCGTGTTGAATCTTCACGGACACCTTCCTTCTCGTTTTTGTGTTTGAGTGATTGTTTTGCCGTGCCCGTGTCGACATATATCTCGGATTACACTTTTCAAGTCCGGTATCGTCAACGTAAGTGCGCTGCAATTTACTTCGCGACAATTGATCGGTTTCCTACCGGCAGAACAATTTCGCCAAAATTCAACCAGTAGTCACCTGCTATTGGCCGTCTTAAGTCATGTCATAACTGCAGGTAGAATACTGAATTTTTTATTCTCCCTGCGTTTCGTGATAACACGTTCCATGGCCACCTTTTCGTGGATAGATGTCTCATGGACACATGTTTCGTCAACATTAACGTTTCATCGACATTCGTTACGCGAATGTCGATAATCCTGCTTTCCCTGGGAACCAAGTTGAGCGAAATCAGGAGTGCCGTAAGGCAGCTCATGTAAAAAATAATAAAAGTTCGTACATGCTCATTATTCTATTTCGTATTTTTCGTATACAAATGAGAAGTCACTTTTGGTAGATATTTGTAGAAAACAACAATATATATAAAGGTTGCCTTATATGATTGGGTGATATTTTGCCTCATATGGGAGGCAGATATATCCCTATTTGGCAAACCATGATATGAACATATAAACAGTTTGGCATATCTGGCAAGATATTTCTTATATAAACTGATATGCTTTATATAGCCATATATGCCCAATTTTTTATATAACCATATCTGTTTTTTTGGAAATAAGTTCAGATATGCCATTTTTGTAAGGGTCGTTTCTTACAGTACGCCGATTTTCAATCGTTAAACTTCTTGTTTTCCACTTCTAACTCATGCACTGTTTTACAGAGTAATATTCGGACTAAATAAAGCTACTGGGACGAATAATTACAACAACAATAATAATAATGACAATAATAATAATAATAATAATAATAATAAAAATAATAATAATAATAATAATAATATAATAATAATAATTTATGATTACAAAATTAAATGTAAAGATGACACAAGACAGATTCCTCAAAGCAAGTGACTGAACCAGAGTAGGAGTGGTGACAAAAAATGCTGAAAGAAAAAGACAAGCAAGAAACACCAGAGGACTTGAGAAAAAAATAATGTCACTCGTGAGGATAACAAAAACAATTACAGGAGAACACTAAAGCTTCGCCTTTAAGAGTGCAACGCGATAGGTAAACATATAAACTCCGCTCGTTCCCAGGCCGTGCAAGTGTGTTTGTTTGGCCGATACCCGGTTTCACGATAACTTGGCGAACTGTGGAGGCTAGGGTCCCGCAACCCAATAAGAGCGTTGGAGCGAGGCACGTGACGCGACGACAAGGAAGCATTGGTGTCACCACGCCAAATGCGAGGCACGATCGCCCGGAGGAACCGGCTGTCGACTGCTAGCGAAGAGTCGTCTGCTCCGAAACCAACCTACTTCGAATGAACGTCCACCGCAGCAACGTATACGTCCGCTAGAATCGCCAGCACTTCGGGAACACCTCATGAGACAACCATACGCTCAATTTAGCCACGAATCTGTGACGGGTGCTAATGCCAGGGCACCGTGCGATGTTTTGAGCGGAAACGGCCGGTTACACGGCTACGATCGCCGGCGATCGCCTACGGCCACGGCACTTCAAGGAGAAAAAAAATTGAGCGGATACGGATGTCGCGTAACTTTTTGGGTTTTAATATAATCGAAAGTAATAAAACTGTGAATATTTATTCTTTATTCTTTATATCTTCTCGTTATGGATGGAATCGCGCGAGTTCAATTACCGTTAAAGGAAAAAGAAACCTAGTACTAATTTTTGTCGCAGTGGGCTCTGTTGCTGTGGTGGTAACGAGGCCCCGTGGCCTCGACCATGGAGCGTTATCACGTGCCTTGCACCGGCGCCCTTATTGGGTAGCGGGGGCTGAGCCTCCACAGTTCGCCAAGCTATCGTGAAACGGAGTATAGTCGATAGCGCGGGGATTCGGCTCCCGGCACTCGTCGCGAGCGGGCGCGGGATCATGAGCTCCACAGGAGCGGCAATAAAGGCTAGCACTAGCCGGGAATCAACTGCTCTG
The DNA here is from genome assembly GCA_013358835.2 of Ixodes persulcatus. Classification (NCBI taxonomy): domain Eukaryota; kingdom Metazoa; phylum Arthropoda; class Arachnida; order Ixodida; family Ixodidae; genus Ixodes; species Ixodes persulcatus. The sequence continues at coordinate 20,110 of JABSTQ010005013.1, forward strand.
CCAGGAAATAACGCCCACCAGATGCTTCTGCCCACGCCGCCAACAGGTCGGTCTTCTTTTAATCCTGTTATTTTGCACTGCGACCCATCAGCGAGACCCTAAAAAATCAACGACTTCGGCTGCGTTTTAAAGTTCGCCATCAACCTCAAGGACATTGCCGGGTTTGGTGCTTATCAGTAGGATCATGTATGGATTCTTACGCTACACAGCATGCTGGCGAAGGAAGAAATGGTGAAAGTACGTGAACTCGTGGTCAAGGGGAAAAGATGCGTCGGAATCGATCCCAACACCAGCGAGAAAACCTTCAATGTACACTGGCTGCCTACGAACGTTCCGGATGAAGCAGTCGTGCCAGCGTTCGCCAGCTACGGCATAGTGAAGAACGTCGCGAGGCACAAATGGCGCAGACCTGGCTTTGAGGAAATAGAGACAACGACCAGAACCGTTATGACAGATCTGAAGGAAACTAACATGGTGGCCTCCATCCCTCACCAAGTTACCATCATGGGAGGCCCTGTGTTAGTATCGATTCCGGGTCGGCCATCATTGTGTCTCAGATGCCGGAAAGTTAGGCACTTGAGGAAACAATACCGGACGCCATGGTGCAAAGTAGGCCGTACGTTTGGGAACGAAGAGGACGACTGCGTCCATAGCTACGCCTCCAGAATGAAAATGGCAGTTCAAGAGGACGAGTTCGAACACCACATGGACCAGGGCGACATGGACGAGACAGGCATTTCTGGCGACCCCGAGACCTCCGAGACTTCGGTGGCTTCAAGCAACGCACCCTCCGTTGCCACGCATTTCCCTCCTCAAGAGCAACCGGAGCTGGAGCGACCGGCTTCACTCCAGGACGACCGCGCCGCGCCTCACTCCTGGCAAACCGTCCCGCAAACGCAGCCGAAGCCAAGGGCTCAGAGGCCGGTCGACGGCAACATGGAGCTTGGGGAGGCCGTGAGCAGCGCAACGACTACCAAGCGCAAGGGGAAGGGAACGATGCGAAAAAACGCAGCCGGCCAACGAGACAACATCGTCAGTGGCAAGTGATGGAAACAGGTAAACAAAGGTCCATCCATCCTGAAGCCGATGGAAGGCGGAGAGTCGTCTCTTGATGACGCATCAGCCATTAACACTACGTGATCCAAACCTGGACTTCCCAAATATACGTCAACCGATATGACAAAATGTATTGTTTGTTTTATTGCCTATATTCTACGATTGCTTCTCGTACTCCCGGGGCAATATTTGCCGCGTGATCTGATATCCCACAACCGAATCATGACGGTCGTTGGCACGCTTTAAAGGGACAATGAAACAATTTTGGAATCGAATTTCATCTACCGCACGTCAGAAAAGGTGTGAAAAGAAAAACCAAAACACAAAAATACAGAGCCAAAATATTTTTCGCTCTAGAACTTTTAAAAGAAAAGCGGTATCATCCATACCTCATTTCCTCCGAAAGCTCTCTGCCTTTCACTGCGATGCATCCGCGGTGCCAATGCACGTCAGCCAAATCCACAATGCCTATTGGATAAAAGCCTACCTCACCAGCACCGCAATCATAAACAATAAATAGCCGGCGAATGTTTCTTCAAAGTTGATTTAAAGAATATTCTGATCCACATGTTGTTGAATAATTAGCGATGTGATGGAAATTGCCGAATTTTAGAATGCTCAGAGCTATGCGCCATCTATCGTGTGCTAAACGAAGCAAGAGAAAGATAAGACAGTGCCTGCGTTATTCCTGGGGGGCTATGTTCGACAAATATTTCGCTTCTCCTATAAAGAAACGGAACTGACCGAAGTGACGATGTCGCGTCTGATTGGCTAGAGGCTCAAATGACGAAAGAGAGAACTTTCGTCATTTGAGCCTCTAACCAATCAGACGCGATATCGCCGCTCCCGTCATTTCCGTTTCTTTTTAGGAGAAACGAAACATTCGTCGAACATAGCCCCCCAGCTCTCTGCTGAAAAACATGGCGTCAGTGGTGATCGTTGACATGGTCGGCGTGGTGAAAGCTCATCGTTCCACGTAAAGCGCTATCCTTGACTGAATTTTCGTTGTGTGTCGCAATGATAACCCAGCACGTCCAAGAAAGGAAGATCCATCTACTCGTGCGGCGATGTTGTGGTGGCACCCTCAAGACAGCAGAAACGCTCGTGCCGTCCTCTTTGTTTGCTTCGACTACAGTGGTGCTATCTTAGCATTTGCGTCCTCGAACATCGCCCGGATTTCTTATTTTGCGCATTCCATGCGTGTGCTCATCTTCAAGGTATTACTGGTGCGCACTGTATTTAAAGGCGTGTAGGAAGCATGCAAATTTTGACACGTTTTCATCACCCGAGAAAAGTGATTAGTGTTAGCATTCCTGAACGATCGCAACGTCTATGTGATCACGAAATTATATTTCTACGTTGCTATATCTCTGCTAAGATTACATCACTATTTGCAATCAGTAAAGTCGTGTTCTCAAGTCGGGATCGTCCAAGTCCTGCATCGTTTGTAGCGTGAGCTATACTGGCCGAGGTTGAGCAGTTTCGCGTGGCTCCTGGAGAGCCGTGCTGTGCATGCGCGAGGAGCAATGACGTCACATGGCGCACAGCTGGCCCAAAAAAGTCTAATTTGGGGGTTTTTACGTGCTAAACCAACGACGGGCATCTGGCACGCCCCAGCGGAGGACTGAGGATTAATTTGGACCACCTGGGGATCTTTTGACGTGCAACCGAAAGCTCGGTTACACGGCGCCTCCTCCTCAATAAGCCTCCGTCAGATTAGCGGGCACCTCGGCCGGGATTCGAACCCGCCACATGGGGATCCGTAGGCCAGCAGTCTCGCCTCGGCGCCACCGAGGCGGCTGCACAGCTAGCGCGCCGGAGCCGCCACCGCCGCGCGCTCTGCCGCCGCCGCGCGGGCCTGGGCGGTCTGCGCATTCCAGAGGATTGACGTCATAGCCGCGGCAGACGCACTGGCGCCGCCGCGTGCCCAGCTGTGTGCCTCCGTTGCGCAGTAGCCAAGTCTGACGCTGCGCCGGAGCCGCTTGATAGCGTCTCTCATTTTGCGCGCATGCGCAGTGGTATCAGTGGGGGTATGCATATATTGGGGCGTTTGCCAGTGTGGTATAGTCATGGAGAAGGAGAGCGAAATTGCTGCTCAGCGGCACAGAAGAGCGGAGAAGCTTAACTCATCGGATCCCGAAGAAGTCACATAATGCGTATACTGTGTGTGTGTCATTGAAGCAGCAGTAAGCATGATAATCAAGCTAATCCTAGACAACCAGGAAAGCTAAGAATAACCAGCTGAACCTAAGCTCACGCTACGTTTATCCTGGCATAGCCGAGTTAAGCCACTGCAATTTTTTCGTTTCTTTTTTCATCCACTCAGCCCTGCGAGCATTTCCTGACAAAATAAAAGCTAATAAAGCTTGAGCCGATAGAACACTTTGTGCATTTTCTGCTACTCCAATGGGTGACAGCGCGTCCCCTTCTTTCTAGCGATACCGCGGAAAGGGCTGACGGTGGCGGAGAAGCGGCTGTCGTGCTGACGACCTGCTGCGCTTCTTGCAGTGGTTGCAGAAGTGTCTACGCGCGGCGCAGAGCGGTTGTTCCGGTTGCTCCGGTCACAACGCACGACGTGCAAGCTAACGCGTTCGTTGCAAATACCCGAATTACAGTTAGGGCAGTCCGGAGCTTAAAAAGAAACCTCTGCAGTTTAACCGCTTGCCACTCGAGGAACCACTCCGAAGCACTTGGTGCAGGCTCATCGGTTTGAGGGACGCCAGGTCTAAGCTCATCCGTGTATGCTCGGAACATTCCATAAAGTCGAGTTGCCAATCCCTGTCCAATTCCGACGAGGAACTGGAGTCTTCGTCGGAAGTCGCCGCACTTTCCAACAGGCGTACCGGCGTATGGGAGCAGTCCCTTGCTGTCGCTGTAGCGCAAAATATCTAACTGAATTTCGCTCAGCTGCGATGTGTCCATGGCTATCGCGGTGATGAGAGGCGCCGATTCAGAAAATATGTCGGTGACATCAGCGCCATCAGCGCAGTAAAACCTTGGGGTAAAACCTACTGGCACACCGGCAGGTCGCCGCTCACGCTCCCATTCTCCTACTGCCGAGAGAACTTCCGGTTCTGGTGACAGAGCACGTCAGAACCGTCAAAATTACGCCGCAACTTGTTTTGCGTTGACTTGGAGAAGAAAAAAAGCTCGATATTTCAATAATAATTTTTCGATCAGAAGTTAATAAACCGAAACGAAAGCGGATGCCTGTCCGGCGTTCAGTGAACATTGAAGGTTTGCTGTAAAAGTTATTTGGCAAAAGTAAAAAGATATTTTCATGGTCTCTTTAATATAGTAAGTCCAGTATCTTCTATACGAAAGCAATGACTTTTAGATTTGTTGCTAGAAAAGCGGATCGATTAAGCCTGTGTTCAAGAAACTAAAATTGAAACAAGGGAGCAAGAAGAAAAAAAGCGTGAATTTTTTAATAGACACAATCATGTTTTTGTTTCGCACTCCAGCGGAAAAAGCTGCGAATGCGCCGTGTTTGTTCCAGGAAACATTTCTTGAAGGTATGCGCTGATAGAGAACACGACGATTGTGGCAAAACCAGTTATGCTGATTGATTTTAGCGAGAACCTTGATAAGGCTGACATGCTTGTACGCGCCAGACGACATGAGTGAGCGGAAAAGTTTTTTGAGTTGATCTTTTTAACTCTGTAGTTGATACGCCGGCGAAGGACATTCTAGCCGATGACTGAAATTGTGTTGGCAGTTCCGTAGATCGCTTTCCCAGGCGGGCAGCGGAAGATAAAAGTGTGAAATTACTGAGTTGGGTTTAAAAAGAAACAAAGCAATCTAATAGATGTAATCGAAGTTGCCCGTCCTGACCACACGCCACGCTACACCCACTGCAGGGTGATTAGAGCGCGCGCTTGGACAGACATATCGGAGAAATTTGAATAAAAGGCCTAGTCGGTGGCGTGTCTGGCTCGCAACCGAAGGGCCGTGGGTTCGCCTCCGCCTAAAATTCTTAATTGTTTTCTTTAAGGCAAGTGAACCACTTTATAAGGTGTAATCATTTGAGACATGCAGCACCCTTTAATTCGCATTGCACGTCATGTTTTTCATCTCTTTCATTCCACCCGTTACGTCTCGTTTCACGTGAGCGTTGTTTGAAATTCTCGGGCGAGGTCATGTGGTCATGATGTCATGAACCTATCGACCAATCTGGATTTTCTCATTCCACCACGCCGACGCCGGTTTTTCTGCAACACGGTCTCCTCAAAGCTATCGCTTTAAAGATTACGCCATGGAAGCATCGCGCAAGTCAGACACAAAAGAAGAGCTTTTGCTCAACATGCCCGCAGAACATAAAAAAATAAAACAACAACTTTATACTTGTTAGTGAGCGCGTTGGTAATGTGTTGTCCCGTCTCCTGTCTTTACGTATATAACTCTTTCTCAACTTAGAACAACTTTAAGGTGCATACCAAAACCGACGCTTCGATTGGCGTAGAAAGTGGTAATAAAATGGCTCAAAGAACAAAATATGTTGATAACTGGAATTAGAACTGAAAAAAACATTACTCGTAAGGTACAAAAAAATAAGTCTATGTATCGTGGCCATTTAGACAAGCATGACATAAAGTTTTTTTTTTTTGTTTTTTTTTAGCTTCTTTTATGAAGTGATGTCTGAAAAATTGGAGAATAAAGAATTAAATATACTCGAAACATGACCTAAAAAACGCAGGTTTTCACATAACGAGTTTGCCTACCCCGAACGAGGTATCGTGAAATCTTCCGCACTTGCCATGGCACAAGGTGAAGAGATTCAAACTCATTTTTCTCGTTGCGATTGAGTAAAACTGTCCCCAGAAACAAATATAAAAAAGGGTATTGAGATCATTATGAAAGATATATATGCGTCTTACAATTCCCTTGACATGATTAAGCTCGAGCATTTGCCAAAAATATATAGTTACGTCATGGCACAAATTACTCTAAGCTAAACAATATAAGCAATGCGCTCGAGAACACGAAGAGGCAGATATCTTGTGATACGATAAAGTAATCAGAAACACTCCTTGTCTTTTAGCGCATTTTTTTGTGAGATGAAAGGTCCGAATCCATGAGTATTCCAAGCTAAAGTGGCGAAGCGGGAGAGTTGGCTAATGACTTGTCAAATTAAAAGCGCTTACAGTAGACAGAGGACAAGAAAGTAAGGGGAACAGGAAGCGATCGCCCTGTTCATCTTTCTTTTTAGAGCGCAGCTCTTAGTCGCCCGTTTCCGGCTTGAGCGGCGTCGCCGTCGCCGTCGGCGTAACCGCGCGGTGCATTATGGGACGCGTGACGTCACTGATGACGTCATCAGTGACGATGACGTCAAACGTAACGCCACAAGGACAATCAGTGACGTCACGTGACGTCATTGTCATGACGCCATCGACATGGTCACTGATGACGTCATCAGTGACGTCCTGTGTGACGTCACTAGCGGAAAAAAACCCGCTAAATCTGGCGGAAAAAATTCGCCGCTTAATTTAGCGGAAAAACATTCCCCGCTAAATCGAGTGGAAAGAATCACCCGCTAAAGTTAGGAAAAAACCTGCCCCGCTAAATTCCCGCCAAATTTACAGGCGATTCTCCCACCAAAGATGTGCATTTTCTGCGACTTGCGTTAAGCACACGTCGATCCACACCCATGCTGGTAGTGGAGGACTTTCCACCTTCTTCCCTCCTTCCCTCCTCCTCCTCAAGAGCTGCGCTCTAATTAAAGGGTACAGGGGGTTGTAAACGTCTTTAAGTTTTTGGACCTTGTCTATTGTTAGCGCTTTTATTTTATAAGTATTCCAAGGTATATTATGGTCAGAATAAGAGATTTTATCACAATGACACAAAATGCATTGCGATATGTATAACAAAAAAAATTACACCATCTTCCCGAGGGGAACCATGGGGTGATGCGGAGCATCGGAGTGGTGCTGACGCTTGCTTGCGCCAACCCACTAACTGACGGGACTGTTGCTTCCATCACACTTCATCGGAAGAACGGAGTGAAGTGGAGTCAACAGCGGTGAACTGATGTAGCACGAGTAACTTTAAAAGTCTAATCAGACCGCACGGTAAGGCGGCGCAAAATGCCCTAACAGCGCTTGCAGGTTTCCTCGTCGAGACCGGGCTGGCCGGCGAGATCTAGGCTGCAACGGACGCGAGCGGTCGGGAAATGCTAGCAGACGACAGCCGCGGAGTTGCGGGGAAAGCTCACCCCACTAGAAAGGCCAGGCCTGGCGCTGCGACCCGCGCGCCGAAAACTTTCCTCCTTTCCCTCCTCCGGGGAAACACGGTTTCGCCTCAGACCCCGCCCCGATCACGTGATGGGGAACGCGCGCAGCGCGCTACCGCTCACACTTGAAGGAGAGGAGACTTGAGGAGGAGAGTTGCGCATGCGTAGTGTGAGTGCGGACTACGACGCCGACGCCGCGGGACATAGACCCGAGCAAGAGATGCTCCGCATCTAAAAAGGGAATATCTAAGGAAACGACATTTAGAAAAAAGTGAAAGCAGAACAGCTTTTTTTTTAAATATTTATATCAATGGGATTACGAGAAACCTGTTTATGAGTTCATTGGAATAGTGTTGGAGCACTTCTATTGGTGTTGGACACATCACGTGTTTTAGCAGAGTGGCTTCTGCATACTGGTAGAGAATATTGTTAGAAAGTGCAGTACACATATCATTGGCAACAGTGGTGAAAGGAAAGAGCCTCAAAGACACCCGACTTGAAAAAACACTTCGAAATAATAACAACAACAACAATCACAACTGGCTCTCTGTGCGAATGGGAGGAGAGCTTCCGCTCAGGTAACTTTGGAGAGCGCAAATCCGGTCCGGAGACACATGGGAGCAAAACGGCTCTTATCCAATTGTCGTTCCAAGACCGCGCGTGGCATTTCCTTGCGCTGGCGGTTCAATTTTACTCGCACAGTTGACATTCGTAGGTAATGCAATCTATTTCGAGCTCGGTCTCGCGAGCCAGAACCCTGGCTGCTTGCCCACCCGAGGTCGCTGCGGCCGGCTCTGGTGGTAAGGCAGGCCTATGTAGCGGCGCCCTAAGTCGCCCGAACATTCCCGAAGCCAAACTCGAAGAAGCTCGAAGTGCCGCGGTTGATTTCATTCCACCGCTTCCTACGCAGATTGGAGGGCACGCATAGTCTCCATTATATGTCACTTGATCGCGATGTTTCGTAGATACTGCTTTGCGTCCTTTTTCCCTCCAACTCGTCACAAAACCGCCGGCTACAGTAAATGACTAAAACAGTATCAGAGCGCTTATATCCGCGCAGAAACACGCATAGTGCAAGTTGGTCCGCTTCTTTTGCAGGGGTTGTGGTCAGGTCAGAAAGAAGCCGAGCTTTGATTGGCTCTGGTTGCAGAATAGTGGGAAGACCTCAAAGCAAGCTGCCTTGAAGGTTTACCCACTATGCTTCAATCAGAGCCTATCAGAGCTCGGCGTTGTGACGTGACCACAACCCCTGTAAAAGAAGCAGACGAACTTACGCTCCGCATTGCTGCAATCAACAGATGACGTGCGGCAAATGGATCACGAAGCGCCACAGGTCTACAGGCGCATATCACCTTTGCTGGGGCTCTGAGCAAGCTAAAGATAACCGTTATTCTACCAAGTCAGAAGGATTTCTTGCTTTTTTAGGGGCGAAGCTCCTTAGGGTCTAGCCTTGTCTATCCGTCCGGCGTCCGTGCTCACATCGATTGTCATCCCATCTGTCTTCTTAAAAAATAAAAAAAATGTTTTTGCAGTCGACAGGATTCGAACCTGCGCGTGGAGACACCAATGAATTTCTAGTCCATCGCCTTAACCACTCGGCCACGACTGCGGGAGGAGTAGGGGGCTCTGGGATGTGGTAGTAACTCTAGAGCTGGGGATGTCATGGATGAAACGTTGCATGTAGCCGCTCAACGTCTATACAGGAGAGGGCGCTGCGGTCAAATGCGTAAATAATCGCCTTAAACTTTGCATGCATTGGCTCAACGTTTAGAGACGAGAGGACGCTGCGGTCAAATGCTCAAATGCGTATATAACCACGTTCCATACCACACATTCTCTTTCTGACATGAACCGTTGACTTAAGCGGTGGAGATGCGTTCCCACGGCTTCTAGCGGATTCAAGCTGATCCGCTAGAAGATCCACTGGCTCTGCATTTCACCGACCATAAAGCAGTAATAATGAAGTCGAAACGCAACCCGGAACTCAGCGCTACCTATGAGCAATAAAAAAAAATCAGCACCATCAGCACTACCTATGAACAATAAAATCAGTATCATCAACACCACCAGAGCTTCGCCCCAATCGACACCATTCACCACGTGGAGATGTTGTGATATTTCGGCTTCGTCAGTTGTTTTGTTTGTTTCGTTTCAGTTTGTCGGAGTTGTTGGTCCTCCCTATGTTCTCTGGGAAAGTACGTAGATGCTTGGGTATTTTCTTCAAAATAGAATACCAACATCTAGTGTAACTTGTCTGTATTTCAAGTAGTGACCCTCAATCAATCAAGAACATGCTCCCATTTAGGCCCACAGTTACGTGTTTTTTTTTTTTTTTTTCTCTCAGGAGCTCACGGGTTAATAGCTTTGACAATAAACACTATCACATTTAGCTCTTATCAGCTTATATTTTGTAACCAATCATGGTTACAAGATATCATGGTCATGGTTCCAAGGGAACAATTGTGTTATTTTTCAAACCATGATAAAAATATCACTATAAAAATTAATATTTACTTTATTTGAAGCACGTTTATTTCATTTTTATCGAATTTCAATCACTTCTTTTCTAATTTACGCAGTTTATATATCTCTATGCCTTTTTTATAATGATGGATTCATTGCCTATTGTTTTATGCGCCCCAATTCTTAAAACTAATGCGTCTGAAATGTAATTCCTTCTAAATTGAATTATGCCGCAAAGATACAACTTATTTTGAAATCTTACGCTAACTGCTTTAATTTTCTAAGTCAGCAGGGAAAAGAGTAGAAAGGTTTCCACTTTCTATCTCAACTGCTGCCCGCATATGGAGCAAAGAAAGACCAAAGGCTTCATGCCGGCCATGCCAAAATTTATAATATCCAAAATTATGCCAACGCCGCACGCTATAGATACAGGACTGGGCACACACATAAAAAATAATGAAATACAAATACTAATATATCATTGCCTTTAGATGTAACAGGATATGCCAGAGATGCGTTTTGCAAAGCGGCAAAAAAAAACATCCCGAAAAATTGATACAGAGACCTAAAGAAATGTATATTTTTGCAACCTTAATTGGTGCGGAGGAAGCCGTTCGTGGCAAATGCAGAATGGTATTGCTTGCGTGTTATGTGATGTTTTGCGATATATCGGGCTTTCATTTCAGACTTTCTCCTTTTTAGAGGGAGTGTTAAGTTGCGATTTTGGAACCCCTCACCCCCCCCCCCCCCCCAGAAAAAAAAAAGAAAAAAAAGAAAATGTTTTTTAACATATAGCACAAACAAAAACCGTTAATTTTTTTATGTAAAACATGCAACGAGATGCCTACACCTAGCAGAGTATTAGTAATGAAAAAGCGTTACATTGCAGATGTACTTCACTACTGAGATTAGAAATATTGTGAGGGCGCATCAAGGACAACACCCAGTCCATCTTCATAATGATCGTCATCACTACATTCTCCTCAATAATTTTTGCAACCAGTTCTTCTTACTCGCTCGAGCGTTCACGTCTCTTTTTGGATTTTCCCGTGAGCGCACTCGCGCTATAAATCCAGGCATCGATCTGCCCCGTCTCGCCCTCGCAATATCTATCTCTCTCTCTCTCTCTCTCTCTCTCTCTATATATATATATATATATATATATATATATATATATATATATATATATATGTTTAAATGTATATCGATACAGAAATACAAATACAAGAAAGTATCTTTATGGTACTATCGCGGCATATTGGTATTCTAAACGGTATTAGCGCACACGTAGAAAGAAGAGAGAAGATACAGGAAAGAGCGCTACTCACAACTATATTTACTGAGATGAAGAGAAGGAAGAACATCGTAAAAAATCATAACCCCCTTTAAAGCTGAAAAAAGAAGAAAGATGAAAAATAAATATTAGGGTGTTCCCTCGCGGGCACATGCTTCAAACACCAGGTCATTTGCTTAAACACCAGATCCGTTGTTGGCCGTCACGTTGCCATCATGCAGGGTGTTTTGCATCAATCTTGGCTCGTGCGGGCTCCTCATTGTCAAGATGAAGACAAGCACCTCATCCGTAGTCGGCTGTTGCGTTGTCATCTTGCCTGAAGTTTCGAGGCCACCGTGGTTCATGCTAGTTCTTCATTGTGTGTTTCAAAAAGTCTATTCCCTTGTTTGTTAGTGACACTGATTCAGCACTGATGCATTCCTTCTCAGCAGATAGGATGTGGTAGGATTCCAGCACCTCGCGGGTCAGTTTGGCGTTGTGCCTCCATAGGATGCTTGTTTCCCCGAATAGCGGACTGCCTTTGCACTCATTACGATGTGTTGCAAGATGTCCTCCTACTGCGGCTCTCAGAGAGTAATCGTGTTCGCGTAGTTTATCGTTAAGGCCATCTGCCCGTTTGACCGACGTAGCTCTTGCCGCCCGAAAGTGGTATATTATATAACACGCCTGAAGTGCACGGAACAAAAGGCTTGGCATGTTTCTTAGCGCACATGTGTTTTGTAGCACCTTCGGCTAGCGAGTTTACTCTAGAGCAAATTTGGCTAACTTTTTTGCGGAGCCGAAAAACAACACTGACCCCGTAACGACTTGCTACGTTTTTTTTTTTTTTTTTTTCTGAATTGTGTGAGGTCTTGTGGAGATACGGAATTACCACTGGTCTTGTTTTGTCGACATCTGTTTTGTTAGATTGTAGGCCTTTTGCATTTTTCCACAAGGTGTCCGCCACATTAGCCAGTAGTGGTAACGGATAGCTGACTTTTCTATGTCTTTCAACCTGCTTTGTGAAGCTGGCTCCGATAGTGTGGAAACACGATTTCTTGAGCGCAGAGCTCAAACAGGTTAGAGAAATGCCCCTCTTGACGATCTTAGAGTGAGCAGAACTGTAATCCAAATTTCTTTTCTTGGAGCGTGGGCAGTACGACCAGCGCGCATGCGTGTCACCCAGGTGGTGCGAAAGGTCTAAAAACTGAAGGACATTTTCTTGAGGGACTTCATATGTAAACCTAAGGCCCCCTCCATACTCAATAAAGGTCGCCTAAATGTCATTCACCTGTGTGTGCACAATTTCGCTACCTTCAAGAACAACCAGGAAATTATCCACGTAGCGGGCCACCTTGTTAACTCTTTTACTTTCAAGCGCACTCTTAATGGCACAGACTACCGCTCTAAGCTAAATGTAGCTGAAAACTGGGGCTACGCTGGAGCCAATACATACTCCTGACTTTTGTAAGAAGCACCCATCCCGCCACCCAACAATCATGGATGTTAGATAAAAATGTAACAGCTCTAAAAAGCTCTCAGTTGATATTCCACTAGAGCCTCTGAAGGAGAGCTCTCCATTGGCTTCAATACATTTCTACCGACTCCAATAATTGATTATGTGGTAATGAGTAAAAAACGTTGTCCACATCAATACTGAATGCAGTACCTATCTCATGGCTTTTGAATTAGAGGTATTCAACGATTTCCGCAGAATTCACTACTCTGAATGGGTCATGTATATTTAAAGTGGACAAATGTTTTTTTGGAGATAGCAAGCCACTTGCCTTTGCCAGGAACCTTTTTTCGTGACGATTGCTCTAAATGGGCTTTCTTCTTTATGCGTCTTAACGCTGAGGAAAACTTCCAGGTGGAACTTGTCAACCTTCCCGACTCCAGCGTCTAACTGAGTTAACGATAGACGTTCACAAAGACTTTTGCTTTGTTCCGGGTTTTCTTGGTGTCCACTTCCACCTGTCTGAAATTTTTCTTCATTGCTGTCAAGGCCTTATCATTGTACATGTTTTCTGGTAGAACCACAAATTTTCCTTCCTTGTCTGATAATAAGACACGTAGCCCATTATTACCCATTTACTCCACCAAGGGCTTAAAATGCTCTACAGGTCTTCGCGTCTGCTGAGGGTGAAGACTATCAACACATTCAGAGATGCATCGAGGTCGGTTCGTCTCCACTGTCCTGAGACACTGCTTGAAAGTTGCCTGTTTTTCGAGCTATGGCAATGAACGACAACGAAGACGGTTCTACTGGGCTATGGTCAAGACAGCAAAAGGCTCTACGGAGTTTCTCTGGGAAAAGATTAGGCCGCATCTGCCGACCAAAAGAAAAAGAACCGGTGCCCTCCAAGGTGGACCTCTTCACAACACTGGGCGAGGTAAGGATGCCACCGGATATAGGCAAGCATTAAGAGGTTGGCCCTAAGTATTGTTTTGAACCTGTCATGAGCCCACCGGAGCTGATCACACTAGCAAATCAAATTACCGATAGGACACTGGAGACGGACCGACCTGATGCATCTCTGAATGTGTTGATAGCCTTCACCCTCAGCAGACGAGAAGACCTGTAGGGCATTTTAAGCCCTTGGTGGAGTATATGGGTAATAATGGGCTACGTGTCTTATTATCAGAGAAGGAAGGAAAATTTGTGGTTCTACCGGAAAACATGTACAATGATAGGGCCTTGACAGCAATGAAGAAAAATTTCAGACAGGTGGAAGTGGACAACAAGAAAACCCGGAACAAAGCAAAAGTCTTTGTGAACGTCTATCGTTAACTCAGTTAGACGCTGGAGTCGGGAAGGCTGACAAGTTCCATCTGGAAGTCATCCTCAGCGTAAAGACGCATACAGAAGAAAGTCCATTTAGAGCAATCGTCACGAAAAAAGGTTCCTGGCAAAGGCAAGTGGCTTGCTATCTCCAAAAACATTTGTCATCTTTAAATATACATGACCCATTCAGAGTAGTGAATTCTGAGGAAATCGTTGAATACCTCTAATTCAAAAGCCATGAGATAGGTACTGCATTCAGTATTGATGTGGAGAACCTTTTTTACTCATTACCACATAATCAATTATTGGAGTCGGTAGAAATGTATTGAAGCCAATGGAGAGCTCTCCTTCAGAGGCTCTAGTGGAATATCAACTGAGAGCTTTTTAGAGCTGTTACATTTTTATCTAACGTCCATGATTGTTGGGTGGCGGGATGGGTGCTTCTTACAAAAGTCAGGAGTATGTATTGGCTCCAGCGTAGCCCCAGTTTTCAGCTACATTTACCTTAGAGCGGTAGTCTGTGCATTAAAAGTGCGCTTGAAATTAAAAGAGTTAACAAGGTGGCCCGCTACGTGGATAATTTCCTGGTTGTTCTTGAAGGTAGCGAAATTGTGCACACACAGGTGAATGACATTTAGGCGACCTTTATAGTATGGAGGGGGCCTTAGGTTTACATATGAAGTCCCTCAAGAAAATGTCCTTCAGTTTTTAGACCTTTCGCACCACCTGGGTGACACGCATGCGCGCTGGTCGTACTGCCCACGCTCCAAGAAAAGAAATTTGGATTACAGTTCTGCTCACTCTAAGATCGTCAAGAGGGGCATTTCTCTAACCTGTTTGAGCTCTGCGCTCAAGAAATCGTGTTTCCACACTATCGGAGCCAGCTTCACAAAGCAGGTTGAAAGACATAGAAAAGTCAGCTATCCGTTGCCACTACTGGCTAATGTGGCGGACACCTTGTTGAAAAATGCAAAAGGCCTCCAATCTAACAAAACAGATGTCGACAAAACAAGACCAGTGGTAATTCCGTATCTCCACAAGACCTCACACAATCACACAATTTAAAAAACGTAGCGAGTCAATATGTGGTCCGTGTTGTTTTTTCGGCTCCGCAAACGATTAGCCAAATTTGCTCTAGAGTAAACTCGCTAGCCGAAGGTGCTACAAAACACATGTGCACTAAGAAACATGCCAAAGCTTTTGTTTCGTGCACTTCAGGCGTGGTATATAATATACCACTTTCGGGTGGCAAGAGCTACGTCGGTCAAATAGGCAGATGCCTTAACGATAAACTACGCGAACATGATTACTCTCGGAGAGCCGCAGTAGGAGGACATCTTGCCACACATCGTAATGAGTGCAAAGGCAGTCCGCTATTCGGGGAAACAAGCATCCTATGGAGGCACAAAGCAAAACTGACCCGCGAGGTGCTGGAAGCCTACCACATCTTATCTGCTGAGAAGGAATGCATCAGTGCTGTATCAGTGTCACTAACAAACAAGGAAATATACTTTTTGAAACACACAATGAAGAACCAGCATGAGCCACGGTTGCCTCGAAACTTCAGGCAAGATGGAAACGTGACGGCCAACAACGGATCTGGTGTTTAAACAAATGACCTAGTGTTTGAAGCATGAGTCCGCGAGGGAACACCCTAATATTTATTTTTCATGTTTCTTTTTTTTTTTTCAACTTTAATGGGAATGATGATTTCACGATGTTCTTCCTCCTCTTCATCTCAGTAAATATAGTTGTGAGTAGCGCTCTTTCCTGTATCTTCTCTCTTCTCTCTACGTGTGCGCTAATACCGTTTAGATGTTCAAATACTAACTAGCCCATTTATCAACCCTTTTACACATTGGTATCGCGATCCTACCTATAGACGTTTGCAAGCAGCCGCGCTTCGAGAGTTAGTCTGGCCACCTTGGAAGGAAAATGCGTTGTTTGGGCGAAAGTCTGAAAACCGTGGGTGCGCCTCAGCAATGCTCGACTATCAGGCGAGCTGCCCGTCACAGAAGCAGCAAGATGGCGGTGCCCAAAGGCCGTACTTGCAAACGTCTATGGCACTGTCTAGAGAACACCGAACTAGTCAACGGATGTTGTGGGGGTGGTGGGAAGTTCAACTCGCTCTAACTGCAGATTGCGGTGGAAAGGAGCACTTGAGACTAAAGCAGTGGTAGGAGAGTCGGACAAAAGCTTCTCGACAAAGCTTTTTTACTTGCAATTTTTTATTAATTCGCTGTAATGGCTTTTGTGGGCATTATATAGAGGGCAATTAATGCAAACAAAAAACGGTGACAGTAGTGATAGGCAAAACACACACAAAGAAGAAGCGACACACAGAAAAGTGGTAAATATATAATCGCTGAATTCAATTGCTGCACTGCAATGGCTATATTATACAGATTCAATAAAAGAAAAACGTCCAACCACATACACTGCATGACTGTGGCTTATCTACGACGACGAACAAAAATGGCTATGCTTTTGGGGAGAAAAGGGGAATCGGGGGATTTAAAAAAAAAAAACTGATAATCCCGTGTCACCGCAATATTACATGGTAAGGCGTTCCATTCGGACACAGCAAAAGTTAAGAGGAGAATATTTGTATAGGTTAGTGCGTTAGTGCGTGAGAATATTGTGGTTACTTTGTTAAGGTGGTGTAGGCATGGGATGATGCGGTTAGTTCGCATAACGTGCGTTTTGTCGGAAGGGCGTGGAAGAGTAATATATCTTATGAAATATAGATATATTTATATCGCTCCACAACACACTCTGCTACGGAGAGCAAAGAGGGAAAGGGAAACGCTATGCAGCAATTTATTTTCAACACAAGAGAACGACGCCCCTTTGCGTTTCTCTTCACCCTGAGAGAAAACCAGTTTGCAGATTAAAAAAAATATGTTTTAGAGCGCAGCTCTTAGGCGCCCGTTTCCGGCTTGAGCGGCGTCGGCGTCGGCGTCGCCGTCGGCGTCGGCGTTGGCGTCGGCGTCGCCGTCGGCGGCGTAACCGCGCGGTGCAATATGGGTAAATTTCCCCGCTAAATTTAGCGGAAAATTTTCCCCGCTAAATTTAGCGGAAAATTTTCCCCGCCAAATCTAGCGGAAAAATTTCCCCGCTAAATCTAGCGGAAAAATTTCCCCGCTAAATCTAGCGAAAAAAATTCTCCCGCTAAATCTAGCGGAAAAAGTTCCCCGCTAAATCTAGCGGAAAAATTTCCACGCTAAATCTAGCGGAAAAAAATGTCCCCTAAATGGGAGGCGAGCAGGAGAGGAGGAGGGGATAGCCAACACCACCTAGACTAGGAGAAGGCCTCCTCACTGCCTCCGTGACGTCACGCACCTGGCCCGTCGACGAGAGCTGCTGAGACGCAGAAGCTTCCCGCGCGGCGCTTACTAGAGTTGCGTAAAACGCCCATTTCTGCATTGCCGCGATAGATGCATAGCATATGAAATTTTCAAAAGAATACTAAGTTACATGGAGATGGAATACTGCTGCTGCGCTCCATCACGGCGGTCGTGACTGCTTCCGATGGCATTAAAAGAAAGGTACACAAGGCCAGGGTACATCGCAAAATATTGATTACAATATAAGTACAGTGTATCACAAAGAAGACGCGAACTTTTACCTCTTGGTACCGCCATTATGACAGACATAACCACATTGTGCGACGAAATAAACCTGAACAAACCAGCTTTAGAACAGAAAAAAGAAACCCAAGCCACTTGATCATTCATAACAATGTATCAATAAGGTATGACAACGAAGAAACTTTCAGCATTTGGTACAGTAATATTCACAGCCATAATCAAATTGTGCGACAAAAAGAAATACCAAACTGGCCAACGTTAACAACAAAACAAACTAGCCATTATAATATTTATTACAATGTATGAAGAGCATCCTAAAAAACAAACTTTAAGCATTTGGTACAGTCATATTCACAGTCATAATCATATTGTGCCACAAAAAGCCGAAACTGCCAGCTTAAAAAAACTAGCCATTACCGAAGTCCGCTTTATTTTTGAGTAAACTGGCAACTAGCAAAGTTTACTGTAGCGTTAGCAACTACAGGAAGATCAGTGCGTCAGCCCTGTCATCATCATGCAACTCATCGTCACAAATTTCATCCAGCAATGAGAAAGCCAGTCCAAGCATTCTTCTTACCTTGTCCTCCTGTTGATGGGCCTTCTTTTCAATAGAGCGCTCCACGTCGTCCAGAAGGTTATCCGGCACACGAACGTCACGGATTTCGCAAGGAATGCACAGATCATCCGACACCAACGGAGCGTACTTAAAATACTCGCGAACGGAGAGATCCTGTGACACTACCACAGACACAAGCAGCTCAGGGGCTTGCAATGCCGGTTTGATGTGGGCGAAGATGAGGCACGTCTCACATGCTGTTGTACACCGAAACTTCCTATCTCGATGCTAGTTAGCACAAGAAATCAGTTCACAGAGATTGTGAACTTTGTGCTGTTTTTCTTCTTTTTCAAACGCTGTTAGGGACTCTTGAATGTTTTTTTTTGGAGTAGCTCATTTTCTGTTCGCTTTCTTTTCACTTCAGGCTCTTCTCGAGATGTGCGCGCATCCGAGATATACGAAGGACAGTTAGGAAAAATGGCTGGGAAGGCGTCTGGAGTTAGCCGCGTCAACTTTATGGGAGCTTCAATGGTTCGTCCATCGCAGTCCGTATACGTGGACGTTGTACGCAGATGCTCCGGTTTGAAGTGACGCTCGCAAACCTGCGCGTGACAGAAACAAAACACTAATTAGTATTTCTTGGGATAATTACGAGACATATTGGCCATTCGGAAGGTTCACGCTGGATGCAGCTTACCTTGGGGTCCTTCAACAGCCCCGCGTCGACGTCGCGCCGCCGCACAGCCCGCCGCCATTCCGCTCTTCGCTTAACGTCTCTCGGAAAAGAAAACAAGCGAACTTTGGGACCCTTGTAGTTCCCTTGACAGTTCGGTACACAACACCGCCCCATGTCGCAGTATGCATTCGTCAACGAAATAAGTTCCTCGAAAACGGGCACTGCAACAAGGAACGGCCGTACGACGACAGAAAAACAAGCAGCGCACGTGCTGTCAGCAACCCGCAAAAATGGCGACGGCTTCCCTCCCGGGTTCGCGTACGACGGTGTCGCAGCTAGCGCCATCTGTCGGGAGGTGAGCTAGTTAGAAGCTTTGAAATTTCTGGGGCAAGGTGCGATGACGTCAGAGAGCAGGACGGGAGAAGTGCGGAGGCCTTCTCCTAGTCTAGGTGGTGTTGGCATAGCCCCCTCTCCGTACCTTCCCCTCCTCCTCCTCAGGAGCTGCGCTCTAATTCGACGTTACAGGGAGTTGTAAACGGCTTTCATTTTTTATTGAAAGGTTAAAATGACGTAAACGCCAAATATATATTAAAAATATTTAGTTGTATTTTGTTTTCCTGGGGTGGGGGGGACTTGCATAAATGCAAACTTGAAAATTCCTATGATTTCAATGGAAGATCTAGATATTAATAATATATTCACGATATAATTTTCTTTTTTAATCTTCACCCTGGTTCAGACAATGCAGATGGCTATCGAAATCGCGCTCTAGCGCACTAATCTGGTTATTTCCTCTTACATGAATTTAAGCCTAACAAGAGTAAGTGAATTTACACCAAGCACAAAGAACCCCAATGAATGCACAAAGTCAGCTGCCGCCACATTTCTTCTATGACGAGGGGATATTAATTGAAAACGCTACGGTATCATATTTTTAACCTTTCCATACGAGCTGACCAAAACGAGCCGGTAGTACAAACATGTTATTTTAAAGCCAGTTAGGCTTACTCACTACATGGCAAAAAATAAAGAAGTCGGCATCTATAGTTACGCAAGGCACCAGATAGGGCAAAACTACGACAAGGCGAGCACGCGTCGGGAAACACCGTAAGACGAAGAGCGCGCGGTGAAAGCTAGTTGTCCTTACTGCTGAGTGAACGACCGAGCGACCTAACATGTACGGCGCTTCATACTAACCAAAAAACAAACAGCACCCGCAAAAAAAAAAAAAGAAGGGAAGGTGACAGCTCTTTCCGAATTGCCCACTTCAAAAAGATTTGAGAATCTTCCCAAACAAATAGGTTCACTGCGATAAGTACCAGCCTGCAATGGGCGCTGGATCACATATCAGATGAAACGTCCTATTATTGGGTGACCCAGTGGCCGATTGCTCTCATGGGCAGGTATCCTGTCTGGAAGGGTCATGCGCTAGATTTGTGTAGACTGGCTCCTTTTGAGATCTGCAAGGAACTAAAACAACCAAGTTTCGTTGTGATCGCATGTGGCAAACGGTCAGAGCACAGCGTTCAGTGAGCCCTGGGTATACTCTATAAATATTATCCGCATTTCTATTTTCCTTTAATCACGCTAAGAACTTAAGACGCTGTGCTCTTTTTTTTTCCTCAAATATTGTGTTTAGAGCGAATGGCACTCTAAGCGGGAAAAAATGTGTTTATTTATTTATTTATTTATTTGACATACTGTCAGTCCTGATTAGGACTTTGACAGGAGTGGCAACGAGTTACACTTGTAAAAGCAACTGGTAAAGCAACACGGCAACGAAGCACAATGCAAGGAACACCACAAAACAATGCAAATCAAGAATAAAGAACAGTTAGGTTGCGTCCAGCTGGAAAAGGAATAATTCAAGATCGGTGGAAGAAACGACATGTTCTGGCAACAGATTCCAGTTAAACTTCGCCATTCACTGGGATAGCCCCCTGTATATATGAGTGAGCTCTGCGTGCTTTGCGGGGCATTAGCGAGAGTGCGGAAAACCGCGTCGCCCAAGTCCCGGAGCTTCTGTCGCAAACTAGCCCGGGCTGCACTCAAAATAAACACGCTGGGCCCCCATTCCACAATGGCGACAACTCCTTTGGCCCCGCCTAGAAAGCGGACTTAAAAATAGGCCGCGTTTTAATGTTGCTTGTCTGGTGGGGGCGCAGTTAGTTCACGACTTTAGTTATACTTTTTTTTTCTGCCTTCAGTCTTTTTTTTTTTTACATATTATGGGGTTTCCTCTTAGGCAATGTCAAGAAAACGTCCTCGCTATAAGGGCGATGACCAGAAAAGCTGTCGCGAGTAAACACCCTTGAATTTTATCTAAGCAGCAAATACTATAATTATTAATTGCAATAACGGATACGTTAATAATTGCACCCTCTGCGATGAGCGTATACAGACGATAACACCTGAAAATACGGCACGAAGACTAGTCTATTTTCTTAAGCATATAGGTCGATCTGTGATGTAAAAACTTCCAGATGGCGATGTAGTTCGCAATCGCTGCGAAACACATATGCATGCCAACGAGGACGGAGGCTAGGCATGCCTTTAGATACTTAAGATATGCCTGTCCAGTGAGAGTGGGCCTGAAGGTTCGCATGCTGAAATTCCCTCCATAATGAAAACCCGAGACGGGGAAAAGAGAAAGTAACAGACAAGCACACAAACCGTCTCAGAACAAAGCTACTGATTTTATTTCACATCGTAACTTTTATACATTCGTCCACCCCCTCGAAGGTTTTCACGCTTCTCGCACCAAGATAACAATTAACACAAGAAACAACACCCACTGCCATGGTGTGACCTCAACACACACGCATGGCCAACAAAGGAATGAACTTTCTTTACACTTACAATTCATTAGTCATCCGCAAAAGAAATAATTAAATCTTTCTATTCAACGTTAACAACAGCTTACTATACAATTTCCATGCCTAACAATCTCGGCACCACGACAGAACAGCACGCGACAGAACAGCACGGTCAAAACAGCACGCGTCAAAACAGCACAGCGTCAAAACAGCATGGCGACAAAACAGCACGCGTCAAAATAGCACGCGACAAAACAGCACAGAGTCAAAACGGCACAGCGACAGAAGAGCACGTGCCAAAACAGCACGGCGCCAAAACAGCACAGCGACAAAACAGCACCGCGACAAAACAGCACAGCGTCAAAACAGGACATTGACAATATAGCTAGGGTCTGGCGTTTTCGGTTTTTATTATATTGAAATTCGGCGTACTTTTTTTGGTTTTTATTCCAAAGAGAAGTTTTCGGTTTATTGCGGTTAATATTTGCAGACTCATAAACTTCTCGGTTCTTTTCGGTTTATTTACGAAAACCAGTATAGTGACGAAAATGCAATATTTAAAAGTGTTTTTTTTAAATGTATAGTGAGTAAACCTCGCACTGGTTTCCTTTTCTGTTGATGTCTGTGGCATCCGACGCGACCTGTTGTGCAAGACGCACGGGCCCTATCGTGATCGGACATTATCGCCGTGTGCTCGTATTTGTACACAGGACGAACATGAGCTTCACTACCGCTTCGGTCGGAGAGGCAAATATCAAAATTCAGAAATTTGCAAGCATTGTACTCAGTGCGTTTTTTCCCCCATTTTCACGACTGCGAGAGGTGGTAAATTCGCGCCGACCAAAGAAACGACAATAATACCATCGTATTTTTGTCCTCCTCTAGTAGACAGAAGCTAGTGGTGTTAAAAGAAATGCGCGGCATTTACAGACGTCCTTGATTTTTATTGTTCAGTTCACGATTAAACTCTCTTCTTTGAACAAAAAATACGGCACACAAATCCCTGTCAGGTGAGAAACCCAGATTTCGTCCTGAAGACCCCTGCGCCCCCGGAGATTTTCTTGAAAGATTAACCGATCTCGGAGACAAGCTGAAAACTGCGAAAGGAAATGGTCATACGGTCAGTAATAAGTCACGCCCCCCACCCCTGCAAACGCCCCCGAAAATACTGGCCTTCTTCAGTTAAAACCGAATTTGGAAGATCGTATTCGGTGCACTTTGGTTGGGGAAGGGGGGGGGGTCCTCGGGTTGCGGAGTTTGGTAAGCACTGAAATAGGCACTAAATACCTTAATAGCCTAGCGAGAATAAATGAAAGGGTCAAGGAGGTTCGAAATTATTCACGCAGAGAGAAGTGAAGAGCTCGCTCGAAGTTGCTACATGCATGCTGTTTTGTCGCTGTGCTGTTTTGACGCCGTGCTGTTTTGGCACGTGCTCTTCTGTCGGTGTGCCGTTTTGACACTGTGCTGTTTTGTCGCATGCTATTTTGACGCGTGCTGTTTTGTCGCCGTGCTGTTTTGACGCTGTGCTCGTTTGACGTGTGCTGTTTTGACCGTGCTGTTTTGTCGCGTGCTGTTTTGTCGTGTGCTGTTCTGTCGCGTTCCCAACAATCTCAATCGTTTCCTACACGATTCGCCTATTGCATTTTATTTATTTTTTAGGACACTTGTTACCTTCGAAATTGGTCTGCACCCGGTACACTCTTCAATATGTTCAACACGTTCTTCAACATGCTCCGCTATTTGTGCTTTGATTTTTCAACGCCTTCTTATGATTCACCATCTATAAGCAGCTGCCCGTCTGCCCGATGTAGAAAAACCCATAGTTCAAAGGAAAGCTATATACAACCACTTCTTCAGAAAAAAACGCTGGATTCCCATGTTCTATGGGACACTCTCAATGAACACTTTAAAGATCTGTTAAGAAGTCTAGCTTATGCGGTGCCCAGAATACGGGATCTATGTCAAATATAGTCGTTCATGATTATAATGCGTTAACGCAGAGGTGCAAGTGAACTGGATAAGAATGGAAATAATAATCCCTGGAGAAGGAGGACAAAAGGGAGAAAGGACAAACACAAATCTCCAAACACAGCTAGGTGACTGAGGCACGACCGAAAAAATCCGCCGGGTCCTGGTATCGAACGAGGGATCTCTCTATTTTTAGTGGAGCGCTCTACCAACTGAGCTAACCAGGAGTTTGCTCAGCAACCGGGAGCGGAGTTTTCGGGCGAGCACCAGTCACGTAGCTGTGTTTGGAAATTTGTGTTTGTCCTTTGTCCCCTTTGTTATCCTTCTCCAGGGATTATTATTTTTATCCTTCTCCAGATCGCTTGCACCTTTGCATTAATTTCATTATAATCATAAGCTTAACATGCAGGCCGTTCATCCTTGTTGGTGTTAGACTGGTGGCAGCTGAAGAAACCTGTTTGCTCAACTGACGTCTAACTCCTGGTTAGCCAGTTGGTAGAGCGCTCCACTGGAAATGGAGAGGTTCCTGGTTCGATACCAGGACCAGGCGGATTTTTTCGTCACGCACCAGTCACCTAGTTGTGTTTGGAGATTTGTGTTTGTCCTTTGTCCCCTTTGATCCCCTTCTCCAAGGATTGTTAATACGAAAGCATTAAATGTCCCATGGAGCGAACCGGCGTTATCAGCTTTGGAAGCCGCGCCAAACGGCACCTAACCTCCCCTGTCCCAATGGAGCGAAGCTTGTCGTCTGTAGCAGCGATTTCATGGATAGGCTTCCATTGGCTGGCGCACATCATAGTTTCAAGGAACGAGGCTGCCGCGCGGCGTAGTACCAAGGAACGCCACCCCACAGAGCAGCCCTCTCCATGGTGGCGCAGCGGCCAGGCCGCAGGTAAGAGGGAGCGGCTGGCCGCAGAGCCATTGGCAGAGCCAGCAGAGCCCGCCCGGGCAGACTCCGGAGAGGCTGCATGGCCGAGTTCAGCGCGGCGCGGACACTCCACGAGAGCGCGCGCTCGGCCGTCGGCCGCGACCTCGGTAGTAGCGAAACGTGGCCGTCCACGCCAGTACACTCTAACAAAAAAAGATAGTCTCAAAGGACTAACGGCACCATTTGGTCCTCTTAACTCCCCTTCCCTCCCCGAAGAGACCATCACAATCGAGCTAGGTACTGTGCGTCAATGCAGAGGACTCACTGCACTCCACCATGACTAACCGAGAGGCGGGCTGGAGCAAAAGCAGCCGCTGGAACAAAAGCGCGGGAGCAAAAGCGCGGGAGCAAAAGCAGCGAGAGGCGCGCGGGAGCAAAATAGCGGGAGCGAAAGACGCGAGGCCGAGATGGCGGCGTCTGCTGCATCGCCGATGGCCATCGTTAGCGACGCACTTACTGTTTCGGAACGCAGGGGGAGGTATCCACAGACAATCGTAGCTTCAAAAGTTGCAGTGTAGGAGGGGGCGTGTTTGGGGGTTGGAGCTGACTTTGTAACGATCGCAGCCTCTGTTCCAGCACGTCGTGGAAGCCATCGCAGACTCGAGCGCCGCCATTGTTGATGCACTGACCATTTGCGGCTTTTGACCGTTGTCCTGGCGTCCTCCACCTATGCATTATTTGGAACGTGCTTTGAAACGTTCATATTTTCTTTTTAGTTTAACTGGGATGAAAATAGCCACGTAGCACATGGTAGAAACGTTTCCAAGGGCAAAACTTTGGTTAATTATGTTTTCTTTTCTTTTTGTATTTATTAAAATCTGTGTTTTTTTTCGCAAGAAACGATGCGGTTGCCACGGAGACGCGCAGGCGCAAAGTGGGGTAGTCTATGCGGGGAAGCGAGAACATGGCTGCTGTGAGCCTATGGGGACGCTGTTTTATAGACTGTGTTGTGAAAGGCCCCAGGAGATGATCTTTCGCTGTCGAGTCTAACCGCCACAGGTGAACGCCCTGGAGTGTCGTTGCCAGGTGGTGACGGTCAGCTGTGCCCGGAAGCAAGGCAAGAGGCGCCTTGGGGTCACCAACACGTCTCTTACGGAGGGATGACGTGGCCTCCAACGAGGGATCATCGAGTTGACGGACGTCAGTGTCATCGAGACGTCTTTACCTTCCGGCCCCTCTCCATCCTGCTTCTCTCTGGCCTCGACGAACGGCGCCCCGACAGCCGTGGGACGCCCTCGACAAAGGAGGGGACTTTGCAACCTCTCCCCAGCTTCGAGCGTCGACGGAATTATCCCCTCAGCGCACGGTAACCAAGACGCCTGCGGTTGGAGACAATTATATCTTTGCCCCATCCGAACTTCGATGGCGCCGGTGACCGACGAGATGGACAGGCGACACCGTGACCAAGGTCGTCTGCCCTTCGGTGTGCGCGACGCGTGTGGCAGAGTGTGGGGGAAAGGGAAATCTCGTGCCTGGATGTTACGAACAATGACCCGACCGTTTTGGTCAAGGATGGACGATAGGGATTCCCAGCTAGGAATATGAGGAAATGTGACGTTATAAAAGCAGCAGCAGGCGGCTGCTAGTGTGTTTTCTCAAGAGTTTTATCCAGTTTATGTTGAATTTGTCCACGTGTATATAAAAAGAGTTATACGAGACACCCCTCCTGCTCCCTGGTCCTTCCCGATTCCTGCGTTCTCATGACCTGGCTTGGCTTCCTGCCGCACGCCAAGTTCCCGGACGACCACTCGGTACCAACAACTGTTACAAATAATTACTGTGTGTACCATTACTTCTTAGATACACTTCTTCGGAAGTTTAGCAACAATAATGGAGAAAAATATTGGTGCGAAAAAAGCACCATATTTGTAACATCGTTCACGGTTGAGGTGGTCACTGACGAAAAGACTCCTTTCATATGATCAGTATAAGAGGCGCATGGGTAGCCTTTTGGGGATGGCGATCAAATTAGTGCGTCGTCGCGTGTGTGTTGTGCGTGAGTCATCCGTGTTGTAATTCCTTCTCTATGTTAAAATGTGTAATACGTGTGCGAATGTGAAATAAGCGCTGTTCAAATGTGAATGCAATGAGCGTGGGAAAGATCTACCCCAGCGATAACATATTTTTTACCAATTTTGAATTTTACGTTGACTAGAGCCACTGGGTGTGTACCCTACTGAAACAAATTATATGAATCTACACAAGAACTGATATGAAATATCCAAAACCTGATATGCGATATATGATATTGATATAAAATAACCCAAAAACTGATATGTGACATATGCCAACTGATATGAATGTGTCCAATAGACATATCAGAAATAAATTCATATAATTTGTTTTTAGTATACGACGTGCCGCACGGGCAAGCAAACAAGTAAGTTGGAACCGCAGTGGAGCGGCTTCGATTTATTGGCTTTCAAATAATTACGGCATGAGCGTTTACTTTGTATTAAGAAATTGATCTCCTGAGCCGTTCAAAATAATCTCACAGGTATGACATTCCTGAAACAAATCCAACATGCTGGGAATATTATTTATTGCTTAGATGGTCACCGAAAAAGTCCGTACCTGCAAAACGACCTGTATAAAAGGCGGAAACACATAGCTTAGAGGTAGTTATCGGGTGTGCTGTTGTATTCATGTTTGTTGTGCCGTGTATGTGTATGCGCTCCATGTACATGTTCAGCTGATGCTAGTGGTATCGTAATGTATCTACATGGTGGCGTGAGTAAATAAAAATATTTTTGTAGCACATGAATTGGGCGGTTCCTAGCGCCCCTAGCCTAGCTGAAACTGATATGCGGCATATGAAACTGATAAGAAAAATGTGTCCAATAAAATATCAGAAATAAATTCATATAATTTTTTTTTCAGTAGGGTAAGGGCGCAATTTAGCAATAAATAAGCTAAGGGCCCAACATTTAATCCTAGTGGCCTCAATGCAATGGTGCAGAGGTTAGTCCTGGGGGTTCAACTTTGAGGGACTAACGGTAGGGGAGCAAAGGTTGCTCCCGTTACAGTTACTCTCCTTGGGACCTAATGCTTGTGGCAGCGTATTTGCTCCCTTGAGGGAGCATGTCACGCTCCCTTTTTTCTTAGAGTGTACGCCGCAAACGAACTAAGGAAGCGGAAGAACGACATTCATGCTTTCGCATTTACAACTCATACGAAGTGCTTAGGTGTCCTCTGAATTTCATTTTCATTCTTGTCCAGGTCGCTTGCACCTTTGCATTAATTGCATCATCACCATAAGCTTAAAATGCAGGTTGTTCATTCTTGTTGGTCTTAGACTGGTGGCAGCTGATGAAACCCGTTTGCTCTACTGACGTCTAACTCCTGGTTAGCTCAGTTGGTAGAGCGCTCCACTGGAAATGGAGAGGTGTCTGGTTCGATATCACAACAGGCGGATTTTTGTAGCGTGAGCTACACTGGCCGATGGTTGAGCAGTTTCACGTGGCTCCTGGAGAGCCGTGCTGCGCATGCGCGAGGAGCAGTCACTGAAAAAAGTATCGTCCAGAACGCGATTCAAACCGCCGACCCCCAGCTCCTGAAGCCGACGCTGTACCCACAGCGCCACGAGGCACTTCCTGAATGGGCAATCCATTGGACATCATTACAGGTTGCTGTTGCCCCGTCCCCATAGTGCAATTTCTAAAGTGAGGGGCCCGTCACCGTAGTCAGTTCCTATACATATAGCGGGGCGTTTGCCAGTGTGGGATAGCCATGGAGAAGGAGAGCGAAATTGCTGCTCAGCGGCGCAGAAGAGCGGAGAAGCTTAACTCATCGGATCCCGAAGTAGTTGCCTGGCGATTAGCGGTTGAGCGTAGGAAGAACGAACAGAAGAAGGCTAAACGTGCTGCGGAGACACCGGAGCAAAGGGAGGAACGTCTAGCAAAGCGGCGTCGCCAGGAGGCTGAGCGACGTGCCCGACCGCTCTCGTTACGTATATCCTGGCATAGCCGAGCTAAGCCAGTGCAATTTTTCGGTCGCGCACCAGTGACCTAGCTGTGTTTGGAGATTTGTGTTTGTCTCTTGTCCCCCTTGTTCCCCTTCTCCAGGGATTATTATCGTTATTATTGTCCAGCTCGCTTGCACCATTGCATTAATTGCATTATCATCGCAACATTTAAATGCAGGCCGTTCACCCAAGTTAGTGTTAGGACTGGTGGCAGCTTATAAAACCCGTTTGCTCTAATGACGTCTAAATTTTGGTTAGCTCAGTTGGTAGAGCGCTCCACTGGAAATGGAGAGGTCTCTCGTTCGGTATCAGGACCAGGCGGATATTTTCGGTCGCGCACCAGTGACCTAGCTGTGTTTGGAGATTTGTGTTTGTCCTTTGTTCCCTTTGTTCCCCCTCTACAGGGTTTATTATTTTCAGCATAGTTGTAAACCCGAGACTGGGGATACGGACAAGGGACAAAACACAGCACGACACGGACGAAGTCTCAAACGCAGCTACAAACTTTATTTCACAGGACAAACATATATGCCACTCGTCACCCTTTGTCCCCCTCTTTTTCCCTTCCTTTTCCCAAAACCCCTACCCCCTCCCTTTTCGTGTTCCCAAGCCCCCGTACATTCCAGTCAAAAAAAGCAAAAACAAATCAGACGGCGCCAACTCAAAGTTGCCGACAACTCCCGTGTCAACAGACATACACCGCGACATCCCGAGGTCACTCCGGCTCTCCCAAACCAGTCGCAAAGCCGCCGACAGATCCCTTGTCAACACACACACACCGCGACACCCCGAGGTCATCCCGGTTCTCTGAAACCAGTGAGCCGCAAACATGTTTCGGCTTCCGAACTTAAGTGGACGGACGTGTGACTGATGCATTCGGCAGACGTTCGGGTTCGGCGCCGACGTAGTTTTTGAGAGGGATTTTAGATTGGACCGGTTGACCCCATTTATGAGAGCACCCAACCAGTGTAAAAAGGCGCACAGAGAGAAATCTACAGAATGCGAGATCGGTGTAGTGTACGAGATACCAATGAAATGTGGTGTCATTTATGTAGGTCAAACCAAAAGATGTGTGAATGACAGAGTAATGGAACATAAACGAAATGTAAAAAAACAAAGATCCGAATTCGGAAATAGTCAAACATTTGAATGAATGTGCCGACTGCTCTCCAGCCTGGGGAGAAGTAAAGATTGCAGAAAGGGAAAACAACGACATGAAAAGATTAGTGAGAGAGACCATTAGAATAAAGACGTCTGCCGAATGCATCAGTCACACGTCCGTCCACTTAAGTTCGGAAGCCGAAACATTTTTGCGGCTCACTGGTTTCAGAGAACCGGGATGACCTCGGAGTGTCGCGGTGTGTGTGTGTTGACAAGGGATCTGTCGGCGGCTTTGCGACTGGTTTGGAAGAGCCGGAGTGACCTCGGGATGTCGCGGTGTATGTCTGTTGACACGGGATTTGTCGGCAACTTTGAGTTGGCGCCGTCTGATTTTTTTTTTTTTTTTTTTTTTTGACTGGAATGTACGGGGGCTTGGGAACACGAAAAGGGAAGGGGTATGGGTTTTGGGAAAAGGAAGGGAAAAAGAGGGGGACAAAGGGTGACGAGTGGCATATATGTTTGTCCTGTGAAATAAAGTTTGTAGCTGCGTTTGAGACTTCGTCCGTGTCGTTCTGTGTTTTGTCCCTTGTCCGTATCCCCAGTCTCGGTTTTACAACTATGCTCAACTACACCAGCTAGCCTGCACCCTCACCGTTGCTTCATTATTATTTTCATTTTTGTCCAGCTCGCTTGCAGCTTTGCATAAAGTGCATTATATTCATAAGCTTAAAATGCAGGCTGTTCATCCTTGTTGGTTTTGACCGGTGGCAGCTGATAAAACCCGTTTGCTCTACTGACGCCTAACTCCTGATAAGCTCAGTTGGTCGAGCGCTCCACTGGAAATGGAGAGGTCCCTGGTGCGATCAGAGCACCAGGGGTATTTTTTTCGGTCGCAAACCTGTCACCTAGCGGTGTTTGGAGATTTGTGTTTGTCCTTTATCCCCGGTTCCCCTTCTCCGAAGATTATTATTTTCATTATTTTCATAATCGTTCAGTTATTTTATATTTTCACAGTCTCGTGTATTCATTCTGGAGCTTATTCACCAGCTCGACTGCGTATTTTCGATTTAATCTCAAATCAACGGTGCGGAAATATATATATTTTTTTTGTAATTTAAACCTATTCTTCAAGACATCATTCGCCAGGCTTCCTTTGTGGAAGGCAATGATTTGTCCTATGAGCGCTCTGTAAGAGAACAGGCCTGGGCTATATGTTTTTGTTTTAAATCCTCGATCCTTGTCAACGCGCTTATAATTATATCCACCACTCATGCCGGCAATCTATTAGCTACGCAAAGCCTGCGCAGGTGTCAAGAACACACGCGAGGCACAAAACTCCAGGGTGTCCATAGAAATAAGATGCAGCCACCAAGATAAGAAGATGCCAACCGCAGTTACAATTGTGTTAATGCAGAGGCATGTAAAAGTAACAGACCCATTAAAAAGTAAATAGCGACAGACATGATGGCGGCTTCCAGTTGCTATACTCATTTCCGGCTGATCGGTGTCGTGTATGTTTTCCGGGGATACGGACAAAATGGTCCCGGACAAAATGGTCCCGGGCATAATGGTTTCGGACAAATTGGTTTCGGTCTAAATAAACACGGACAAAGTGGTCCCAAACGCAGACCCGGACGAAAAGGTCCCAGGTAAATTTTTCAGCACAGTTTGCTTGCTCCTCGTAGGTTAGTCAATTGTTTGCACTTGATGAAAATTGAATATAACCAAGAACATTTTTTTACGGATACCTAAGTTATAAAACGTTAGCCATTTTAAATTTCACATATTCACTTTAAGACACACTGCACACCAGTAGCTTAACCAATGAGAAAAGTATAATATAGCAATAATATTCAAGTGCACATATAAAATAATGCATTTATATTATATGTCATTTTAGCACGAAAAAAAAGGGTTCATAACTCGCCATCGCAAATATGTGGCATGTGCATGACAACTCCTTTGATTCCTCATGTACATGCGTTTATTGCAGTTCTGTTGCTCTGACAACTTAAAAAAAAAAAAAAAAAACATAATTGGCAAGATGCGGCGATTTTCATGCCACACCTATACTCTACGATTGAGTAAGGTAAGAGTGCAGCCGATGCTACGAGCTGATAGAACAAGGTTGAAATCAAATTGTACTAACGTTCGTCAAGCTCTATGCTGTCAGCGGCAAGTCCAATCAAGCGCAGAGGGCGTCTCGAGACCTTTAGCTTTTCTTTATGTGTTTGTGTAGCGACTTCTACGTAAGTATTTACAGAGCTCCGAATTCTTAAAATAGAAGCCATAGACCCGAGTAAGCGATAATATATATTTAATAAATTGTTAGGGGTCCTTGACTTGTTTCCTAATATATGTTACGAGAACCTTGAATACATCATATACATATATACAGTGTATACCACGTAAACTGAGCCAAGGTTTAAAACTGTTTTGGTGCATTTTAGGAAGACGAAACCAAAGGAATAAAGTGGTTTATGGTTTGGAGCAAGTCAGGCTATTTTTTGTATTTTGCCCCATTAAATAATTAATTAAGATTAATTAACTAACTTTTGAAATATTCAGTTTAGAGCAGAAGTTACAATGA
This sequence comes from Ixodes persulcatus, assembly GCA_013358835.2. Taxonomy (NCBI): domain Eukaryota; kingdom Metazoa; phylum Arthropoda; class Arachnida; order Ixodida; family Ixodidae; genus Ixodes; species Ixodes persulcatus. The sequence goes on from JABSTQ010005013.1 coordinate 52,105, forward strand.
CAAAGTTGTAGAGCGTCCTCAGGAACATTCAAACCAGTAATATTTATCAAGAAACCTTAAAACCTTTATTTTTATGAGCTTCGAAAAAAAGTGTTTGAATTAAGAAAAAAAAAACGTGTTTGCGCACATGCAGCTTGTATTGCAGCGCTCTCAGCCGTGGCTTGAATAAAGTAGGCCTGCACGCTGAATAGAACACTGTTGACTGGGCGCTGTTGACCAATTCGTCTTTTTTTTTTTTTTTTTCATAATTTGGGCACTTTATTTGGAGCCCGGAAAAACAAACCGTGTTAGAGGTGTCTTGAAGAAAACCCATTGAATTGAATGTTTCTGAGGACGCTCTACAAGTTTGTCATTTTAAATTTTGCTCTATATGAATATTTCGAAAGTTAATTAATTAATAATAATTATTTAGTTATTTAGGCAAGATACAAAAAAATAGCCTGACTTGCTCTAAACAATAAACAACCTTAATCCTTTGGTTTCGCCTTCTTAAAATTCACAAAAAATATTCTTAAACCTTGGCTCAATATACGTGGAATACCCCGTATATACGACGGGCGTTCATAAAGTTCGTATTATCGGCACAAACAATTGAAACAAATGGAGCAAAACAGGCATCAACATGACTGCGCGTCCCTCTAGTTTCCGCACAATATAAACATTGCATGCTATTGTAGCTCGGAACGCCGCTAGGGAGACGAAACAAAACTGGCACCACCCGTCGGTGCCAAGCACATGCAGTGATCCGTGTTTTTTTTCATTTGAAGGAAAGCAATACCAAGGATATTCATTCCAACCAGGGAGCGTTCTTCGGGGACAACGCCCCAGTTTATGACACTTTGGTTAAATGGCGGAGACGCTTCCAGTGTGGCCAAATAAGAGAAAAGCATTTCAAGGACGGCGACCAAGTGATTGCTGAAGTGGAGCGATTCCTGAACACTGAAAATGAGGAGTTCTATAACAATGGCCTCCGGCATGTGGTGCATCACTGGAAAAAGTGGGTAACTTTTGGTGGTGAACATGGAGAGAAAGTCACAACTCCTACTCGAGTTTGATTGCTGGATCTCTATTCCTTCGTGACAATAATACGAACTTTATGAACGCCCCTCGTATATATATACAAACACACACACCCAGACACACACACACATATATATATATATATATATATATATATATTACACATGTGTTCAAATAAAGCTTCACTGTAGGAGTTAACTAAAACTATCAAAGAGTGCTCAAAGTGACAAATATTCCCTTGGGACAATTTTGTTCGTGTTTACATTTCGAACCATTCTATCCTGAACCACTTTGTGCGGTGCCGTCGGGGACCATTGTTTTCAGGACCTTTATCTTCGGGACAATTGTTTGCCCACACCTGTGTCTTTCCTAAGGGGCTTTCGTGATTACGAGAGCGTACTATCGGAGTTTGTCTATAAATGATCGAGCTCGCGACAGACAGAAACGAACTTCTCTAAGACGTTTCCTAAACTCATCGATCGACCCGTTCAACCCAACAAATGCAAGTATATTAAAAAGGAGCGGCGTCGGTACCCATGGGTGATCTGGCCCGAGACGGCGTAGCGTTCGACTACATCATTCGTAGTTTTACCGTTTTCGATCGACGTAAGACCGCGAATAAAGACCTATTTATGCAGTTGTGCTTGACTACGGCACGACGACTTACGACCCCAAGTTGGCGGGACATGCGTGGTTTGCATGTCGCGTACCACGCTTTATTACTGAGCAGGAACGGTTTCGTAACTCCCATGAAGTTCCCACAACCAAGTCGGATGATATATGCGCGCTTCGCACGAGCTATGGCGGCACTGCAATCAATATTAGCTTGACAGGCAAAATACAAGGCACGGATGCGGTAACTCGCAGTAGTATGTCGACGTCATGTAATCAAGCGAACGCTGCTGCGTGAATTTCTCTGCGCCAGCCAAGAAACGCGCTGAGCCTGCGGATGCTCCTGAAGACACCAGACAAAAAGAGATCAAGACGTACGAATTGTTGCAGTCGGGCCCTCTCCTTTCCGGCCACCGCGCGTTACGGGGCAAGTGACTTTTAAACAGTTTGTTTTTTCTCATCATTTACGGCCTCTTATTATAAAGCGCGGATATTCCCGCATTAAGAGTACCAATTTAAAAAGTAAAGACTCTACATAGCTATTTTATGTTACAAACCTTATCTAAATCATATAATTTAATTTGCTAATGAAAACTTCCTAGCCTGGTAGACGCGGCGGTTCATTTTGTCGACGAAAGGCTTATCGACACACGTTTCATACAAGGTGTCCAGCGACGTTTCTTCGACACGGCTGCGTCTTGTCAACAAGACATGATCGCATCGCCGTTCATATGCGAAGCTCACGACAGCCAAGTATGTCACGCGGAAAACAAAAAACGATTACATGGGAAAGTTGGTTCGCAACTTGCCGCAGTCGCGCAGTGCATCGGTAGGCACAGTATCAGGCGTTTCGGCGGAATTTCCCTTTGCACAGCAACTCCAAAAACAATTAGGCACTGAGTGGATTATCCTAATCAATAGTGCGTTCTAAACCGGAAAGAATTTTGGCAACGAGATGCGCGGATAAGAAAGGGAACACCTAAAGTCACCCAAAATGGGTTTGTTCTAGAAACAATATGAAAGCAACTGCAAAGAAGGCACTGAGTGGAATATCCTAATCAATAGTGCGTTCATTACTAAACCGGAAAGCATTTTGGCAACGAGATGCGCGGATAAGAAAGGGAACACCTAAAGTCGCCCAAAATGACTTGGTTCTCGAAACAATATGAAAGCAACTGCAAAGAAGGCACTGAGTGGAATATCCTAATAAATAGTGCGTTCATTACTAAACCGGAAATCATTTTGGCAACGAGATGCGCGGATAAGAAAGGGAACACCTAAAGTCGCCCAAAATGGGTTTGTTCTCGAAACAATATGAAAGCAACTGCAAAGAAGGCACTGAGTGGAATATCCTAATCAATAGTGCGTTCATTACTAAACCGGAAAGCATTTTGGCAACGAGATGCGCGGATAAGAAAGGGAACACCTAAAGTCGCCCAAAATGGGTTTGTTCTCGAAACAGTATGAAAGCAACTGCAAAGAAGGCACTGAGTGGAATATCCTAATCAATAGTGCGTTCATTATTAAACCGGAAAGCATTTTGGCAACGAGATGCGCGGATAAGAAAGGGAACACCTAAAGTCGCCCAAAATGGGTTTGTTCTCGAAACAGTATGAAAGCAACTGCAATAGAAGGCACTTGAGTGGAATATCCTAATCAATAGTGCGTTCATTATTAAACCGGAAAGCATTTTGGCAACGAGATGCGCGGATAAGAAAGGGAACACCTAAAGTCGCCCAAAATGGGTTTGTTCTCGAAACAGTATGAAAGCAACTGCAAAGAAGGCACTGAGTGGAATATCCTAATCAATAGTGCGTTCATTACTAAACCGGAAAGCATTTTGGCAACGAGATGCGCGGATAAGAAAGGGAACACCTAAAGTCGCCCAAAATGGGTTTGTTCTCGAAACAATATGAAAGCAACTGCAAAGAAGGCACTGAGTGGAATATCCTAATCAATAGTGCGTTCATTACTAAACCGGAAAGCATTTTGGCAACGAGATGCGCGGATAAGAAAGGGAACACCTAAAGTCGCCCAAAATGGCTTGGTTCTCGAAACAATATGAAAGCAACTGCAAAGAAGGCACTGAGTGGAATATCCTAATCAATAGTGCGTTCATTACTAAACCGGAAAGCATTTTGGCAACGAGATGCGCGGATAAGAAAGGGAACACCTAAAGTCGCCCAAAATGGGTTTGTTCTCGAAACAATATGAAAGCAACTGCAAAGAAGGCACTGAGTGGAATATCCTAATCAATAGTGCGTTCATTACTAAACCGGAAAGCATTTTGGCAACGAGATGCGCGGATAAGAAAGGGAACACCTAAAGTCGCCCAAAATGGGTTTGTTCTCGAAACAATATGAAAGCAACTGCAAAGAAGGCACTGAGTGGAATATCCTAATCAATAGTGCGTTCATTACTAAACCGGAAAGCATTTTGGCAACGAGATGCGCGGATAAGAAAGGGAACACCTAAAGTCGCCCAAAATGGGTTTGTTCTCGAAACAATATGAAAGCAACTGCAAAGAAGGCACTGAGTGGAATATCCTAATCAATAGTGCGTTAATTACTAAACCGGAAAGCATTTTGGCAACGAGATGCGCGGATAAGAAAGGGAACACCTAAAGTCGCCCAAAATGGGTTTGTTCTCGAAACAGTATGAAAGCAACTGCAAAGAAGGCACTGAGTGGAATATCCTAATCAATAGTGCGTTCATTACTAAACCGGAAAGCATTTTGGCAACGAGATGCGCGGATAAGAAAGGGAACACCTAAAGTCGCCCAAAATGGGTTTGTTCTCGAAACAATATGAAAGCAACTGCAAAGAAGGCACTGAGTGGAATATCCTAATCAATAGTGCGTTCATTACTAAACCGGAAAGCATTTTGGCAACGAGATGCGCGGATAAGAAATGAAACACCTAAAGTCGCCCAAAATGGCTTGGTTCTCGAAACAATATGAAAGCAACTGCAAAGAAGGCACTGAGTGGAATATCCTAATCAATAGTGCGTTCATTACTAAACCGGAAAGCATTTTGGCAACGAGATGCGCGGATAAGAAAGGGAACACCTAAAGTCGCCCAAAATGGGTTTGTTCTCGAAACAATATGAAAGCAACTGCAAAGAAGGCACTGAGTGGAATATCCTAATCAATAGTGCGTTCATTACTAAACCGGAAAGCATTTTGGCAACGAGATGCGCGGATAAGAAAGGGAACACCTAAAGTCGCCCAAAATGGGTTTGTTCTCGAAACAATATGAAAGCAACTGCAAAGAAGGCACTGAGTGGAATATCCTAATCAATAGTGCGTTCATTACTAAACCGGAAAGCATTTTGGCAACGAGATGCGCGGATAAGAAAGGGAACACCTAAAGTCGCCCAAAATGGGTTTGTTCTCGAAACAATATGAAAGCAACTGCAAAGAAGGCACTGAGTGGAATATCCTAATCAATAGTGCGTTCATTACTAAACCGGAAAGCATTTTGGCAACGAGATGCGCGGATAAGAAAGGGAACACCTAAAGTCGCCCAAAATGGGTTTGTTCTCGAAACAATATGAAAGCAACTGCAAAGAAGGCACTGAGTGGAATATCCTAATCAATAGTGCGTTCATTACTAAACCGGAAAGCATTTTGGCAACGAGATGCGCGGATAAGAAAGGGAACACCTAAAGTCGCCCAAAATGGGTTTGTTCTCGAAACAATATGAAAGCAACTGCAAAGAAGGCACTGAGTGGAATATCCTAATCAATAGTGCGTTCATTACTAAACCGGAAAGCATTTTGGCAACGAGATGCGCGGATAAGAAAGGGAACACCTAAAGTCGCCCAAAATGGGTTTGTTCTCGAAACAATATGAAAGCAACTGCAAAGAAGGCACTGAGTGGAATATCCTAATCAATAGTGCGTTCATTACTAAACCGGAAAGCATTTTGGCAACGAGATGCGCGGATAAGAAAGGGAACACCTAAAGTCGCCCAAAATGGGTTTGTTCTCGAAACAATATGAAAGCAACTGCAAAGAAGGCACTGAGTGGAATATCCTAATCAATAGTGCGTTCATTACTAAACCGGAAAGCATTTTGGCAACGAGATGCGCGGATAAGAAAGGGAACACCTAAAGTCGCCCAAAATGGGTTTGTTCTCGAAACAATATGAAAGCAACTGCAAAGAAGGCACTGAGTGGAATATCCTAATCAATAGTGCGTTCATTACTAAACCGGAAAGCATTTTGGCAACGAGATGCGCGGATAAGAAAGGGAACACCTAAAGTCGCCCAAAATGGGTTTGTTCTCGAAACAATATGAAAGCAACTGCAAAGAAGGCACTGAGTGGAATATCCTAATCAATAGTGCGTTCATTACTAAACCGGAAAGCATTTTGGCAACGAGATGCGCGGATAAGAAAGGGAACACCTAAAGTCGCCCAAAATGGGTTTGTTCTCGAAACAATATGAAAGCAACTGCAAAGAAGGCACTGAGTGGAATATCCTAATCAATAGTGCGTTCATTACTAAACCGGAAAGCATTTTGGCAACGAGATGCGCGGATAAGAAAGGGAACACCTAAAGTCGCCCAAAATGGGTTTGTTCTCGAAACAATATGAAAGCAACTGCAAAGAAGGCACTGAGTGGAATATCCTAATCAATAGTGCGTTCATTACTAAACCGGAAAGCATTTTGGCAACGAGATGCGCGGATAAGAAAGGGAACACCTAAAGTCGCCCAAAATGGGTTTGTTCTCGAAACAATATGAAAGCAACTGCAAAGAAGGCACTGAGTGGAATATCCTAATCAATAGTGCGTTCATTACTAAACCGGAAAGCATTTTGGCAACGAGATGCGCGGATAAGAAAGGGAACACCTAAAGTCGCCCAAAATGGGTTTGTTCTCGAAACAATATGAAAGCAACTGCAAAGAAGGCACTGAGTGGAATATCCTAATCAATAGTGCGTTCATTACTAAACCGGAAAGCATTTTGGCAACGAGATGCGCGGATAAGAAAGAGAACACCTAAAGTCGCCCAAAATGGGTTTGTTCTAGAAACAGTATGAAAGCAACTGCAAAGAAGGCACTGAGTGGAATATCCTAATCAATAGTGCGTTCATTACTAAACCGGAAAGCATTTTGGCAACGAGATGCGCGGATGAGAAAGGGAACACCTAAAGTCGCCCAAAATGGGTTTGTTCTCGAAACAATATGAAAGCAACTGCAATGAAGGTGTAGCGTGCGGACTACATAAATATTTAATATATACATATAAACATCTAAAAGCGTTAAACGGCCAAGTGGCAAAGCTGAGACGAACGTCGTTTCCAAGCTGTCTCGTGCTGCTTGTCTTCTCTCTCTTCTTCTCGCGCCGGCTGATCAAAACAATATTCCCCCCCTAGCTTGGAGGCGCAGTGGCCAAGCGTTTTCTTTTTAACGCTAAGAACCACAGTGTCACGCATTGTTGTTTTTGGGACCCCTCGTCGAGGTTGGATGAGAAGGAGGGTACGACCCGCTTTTTGAGTTTTCCCGGGGAAGAGAGGGGAAGAGTTCCGACATGAGGATCCCAGAGGGGAGGCCGCTGTCACTGGCGCGCTCCCAATCCCAAGGAGTCCGGGACGGAGAACATGTCCTTGCACGCAGGATTCATCTCGAGAGCTCGCTGATCCCGAAAAGAATACTTCCCGATGCCCCCGTGCTATCCAAACGAATCTACCGGCTGTGTGGTCGAAAAACATATGCGGGGCTTCAACAAGCAATGGAGTAAGAAAGCGACAAGTGTCGTACTTTGTTTTTTTGGGGAATTGAAGTAGCGGCAGATTTTTGCAACGATTTTGCGAGTTTTGTGAAAGCGGTTATATGTTTGAGCGTCTATTATGAAACGTGCTCAGCATCTATTTGACAGTCCGTGCTACGATGTAATTTTTTTGATGGCGTTGGCAGATACCTAAACTCGTGCACACACATACATATTGGTATTTGCTTATCAGATAACGATGCAACAGGTGCCCACCAAAGGAATATTTTTTCCATAACTTCTGCTAAAGAGCCTGGCCAGTGAGGCATGGTTGAGAAAATCGCGAATAATAATTATTTCGTGGTCAAAAATAAACACACGTTCTTCCAATCAGAAACTTGTTTACGTCTAAACCAATTTTTCAGTCATTTTCTCTCCAAGTGCTTCCGGTCCTTGACTGCCATTTGGGCTTCCACAAAAATGTCACATTAGATGTGGCTATGCATTTCTTTCCCCATTCTAGGTAACCAACTCGGCCACCTCAAAGGGGCGGTGCAACGATTTTAACGCGACAGCGTTTAGGGGCTCGCGTCGCACAAAATCCGGTGTCGGCGTCGGTGGGACCAGAAAATCACGCGCGGCTCCGCGCTTGACGTCTCACCTGGCTCTGCGGGATTGGGTCATGATGCCACACTTGGCCGTGACGTCATGACCCTATAAACCCGCTAATTTTGTCGGGAAAAATTTCTGCTAAATGTAGCAGAAAATGTTCCCCGCCTAATGTATCGGGAAATTTTAACGCCAAATTTCGCAGAAAATTTCCACGCCAAATTTAGCCAAAACATTTCCCGCGAAATTTAGCGGAAAATCTTCCCGCCAAATGTGGCGGAAACTTTTCCCGCTATATTTAGCGGGTCGATAGTGTCATGTCGTCACAGCCACGTGTAACGTCACGCATCGCATGCCATGGCATGTGAGGTCATGTGACGCTAGCGACTAGACCACGCACACACGCTTGCACGGCTTGGGAACCAGCGCTGGTTTATACGAGAAGGCTCTGCGAACGGCGCACGATATCGATATCGCAGCTCCCTGCAGGCCCTACGCATTTCCAATGGCAACTGTCTGGTCCGACTGCTCAGCAACCAGCGGACAGGTTGGCTTCTGGATGGTTTTATTAAAAGGTTAATGAAATAACAAATTGTAGCGCGCTCGCACATTTCCCGGTTTTGGGGCAAGCGATTTTTGACGGAAGCTTGAATTCCTCCAAACTGCAGCCTTTCTCAACCGGCCATTCACGAGCAGCTCTGAAGAAAACAGACGCATTAATAGATTTTCTGTCAACGCGTTGCGGAAGGTAATTTCTTTCTTACCATATCTCCAATATGATATTCGTTCCTATGAGGCCTTCGTTTTGGATCCTCCTATTTCAATAGGGAAATAGTGTGCATTCCGGGGACAGCCTGAAAGTTGCCTTTCCCGACCTATCCTGTGGCACCACCTGGTAGATAGCTTGCATAGTCATTTCACAATCGCGGTCATCTTGGATCAGCGACGGACTACTTGCATCAGCCCGTTTGTTTCGCGCGCTCGTGTTCATGGTGTCGGGGTGCGCGCTTCGCGGATTATATTTATTTTTGTGTTTGTAATCTTATTTGGGGATGGGGGCAGAGCTGGGAGTAAATCACGCATTCGTCGTTATTGCAAGCGCCGCGTGAGGAGAACGGAAAATTGGCCACGCTTTTCTTCTTTTTGCTTAGCCGTATTTGTTTTTCCCCGTGTATTGCTGCTTGGCTGTTCGAGTCAATGACGTAGCCAGGATTTTTTTTATTTTCAGGGGGGCTGATTTGCTCGGAGTGTTCATGACTTGGGGGGCTGCTGACGTTCCGTACACTGCTATCTATTGTAGTGGGTGGATGCCGGACCGAGGCTTGTCTTGCTGGGGTCACCGGCAGCCATCGCATGACACCAGCTAATGCATGGGACTCTAAGGGAGAAGCGCGGAAAACTGTCATTTCTTGCCTGAGTAGGTTGTTCTTAACGATGAAACTTTTATCGTGTTTCCGGAAATGACAGTTGATAATCTGGGCTTGAATAGAAGAAAGTGGTAGAATACCAATCTTTCTTAAATACATGTTTTGTAGTTGAGGGTCTTGGGTCGAGGGTTGCGACTTTGTTGGGCGTAAATTGTGATACGGTTAAATGCGATAAGGGTTGCCGAGAGTTATGTGAAGTCGTTCGTGATCTCCAAGTCATCAGAGCTTAGCAGATGATAAGTTAGAAGGCTTTTATTGGGGACATTCGCATCGTTTCAAGCGCTTGTACAGAGCACTTCTGGTGCAAGCTTTTGCTTTCAAATGCAGTGAGGGCTTCTGTGACGAGCGAAAACTTGGAGCGTGTCTTTCATATATTGAACGTGTCATTTATTTGGCTATTGAAGCAAGCGACGCCGCCACAGTCGGTGGTGCTCCGGCACATATGATTTTTATTTTTTTTTTTAATCGGCGTTCGAACGCTTGGAAAGCACCGATCCGAACCCCAAACACCCGATATAATGATCGCAGCGCATCAAAAAATAACTGTCTTCAAGCACTGAATAGAAGCTGCGATATTTTGTTTTGTCTGTTTGCCCTAGATTTGCGTGTATTGCGTGGTATCAAGCAATGGGCGCCGGTGTTGCCAGGGACGGGCTCCCGATCCGCGATCCGGCCTACTACGAGTTCCCCAGAGCACATTTCTCGGAGGTGCAGCAGTCGGGCGATAGTCCGGGCCTTCTACGGCAAAGGAGCGCGTCGTCTGCTTCTCCTGCCCCTTTTCTCGCTGCTAACTTCCAAACGCGGCGCTGGCATTTTTGACTGCGTACGTCTCCGCATATATTGAAAACATAGTGGCTATGCTTTGTCTGAGGTAGAATTGAGCTGTTCTTTTGGTATACTTTGGACATAATGCTCCGGGCGTATCCTGGATAATCGATTAAATGCACCCTGACAGAGAAGGCAACAAGATATCTGGCTGGCTTCCGTCTCGGTGTGCTAATAATTGTGATTAATGTTCACTAGATCATGTCTGTACTTATTTCATTATTTATATGTGCATAGAGAATGTTTTATTTCGCGGCAAGTCGGGAGATGTGTTTGATGTACGAATAATTGGATCCACATTATTGTTTTATTGCTGGCGAACATTTACAAGAAGCTTGTTTTATATTTAGTTTGTGTCTTTATATTCATAATAAAAACTACATTAACAGTGTGGAAATAACAGTCAAGCATAATTCTATGGCTTCGTATTTCGCGAATTGACCAATATGTCACGTTTCTTAGTATCTTGCTGAAATAAATGTCGCTATCTACAGGGTGATACAAGGAGACGCCAGGCTCTTTAAATCGACCGGAAAATTCGGTTCCTTAACCTATCGCGCTACGACTTTGTGCAGCGTTGCCCACAGATGTTGCATTTTTTTTTGTAAAATTTGCAAAGAGCGAACGTACCTGAGCAAAAAGTAAAGAAAGAAAAAGGCTTAGGCGTTTCCATTGGAGCTAAGCCTTTTTCTTTCTTTACGTTTTCCTCAGGTAAGTTCGCTCTTTGCAAATTTTACAAAAAAAAAAAAAAATGCACCATCTTTGGGCAACGCTGCACAAAGTCGTAGCGCGATAGGTTAAGAAACCGAATTTTCCGGTCGAGTTAAAGAGCCTGGCGTCTCCTTGTATCACCCTGTAGAAGAAACTGGTCAATATTTTCTACCTGAATAATATACATGTATGATTAACTTTTGGGGGGATTGTTTTCCATTCGGAGAAATCTATTCATCGCGATAAATGGCTGGTTTAAAATATGTAAATGAGGATATGTTTCAACTGAAGTAGAAGGTAATTAAAATTAAGTAACTGCGAAGTTGGCGCTTCGCAACGTGACCAGAAAATTTACGACAACATTACGAAAGAAATAGGACCGCAGACCAGGAATTGGCGGTGTATTTAAAAAGCGCTTCATTAATGATTCACTATATATATATATGTGTTTTTGTTTTGTTGTTTCTTAACAAAAGTATTGTCTAGATGTTTGGCGGAACTTGAACTACGCATTATACGCTCCACTTAAAACAAAAATATACTGTCACAAGGCAGAGGCTTTAAATTCAACTAAGCAGAGCACTTTGAACTGTTCAACAAATGATAGTCAGTATTTTTCAAACAACAGTGAGCGCCTCGGCAAATCTGCCAATAGCACTATGGATCGCTGCACCAAATAACAAATTCAGGCGCCACAAAGACAGCGTATCCGAGTGAGAACACTATTGTAGTATTTTGAATAAATTAAAGACAGAAATGTACCCACCTTTCTAATTTCTACCTCCGGCCGTATGTCAGAACGTTCTGGCTTGCGGCTGGTGTTTTCTTATTAAAAAACAAACAAAACAAAGCCGCAAATGCAGTTTTGATGGCTGTGACTGAACGCTACAACAAAATAAATCAAAGACTGCAACACGGTATCAATTAACTGATCGCTTGAGCTCAGGAAACAGAAAAAATGTCCAAAATGCACCATTTTATTTTCAAACATTAAAGTTACCAGGTGCTCCCACATGTACGGAAAGCAAGGACCTCGTGCTAGTAGCAGTGGCGTAGTAACGGGGGGGGCCGGGGGCCGTGGGCCCCGGGTACCAGGAGTCTCAGTCACGAGGGGGGGTGCCACTTATGGCGGCAATGCCCCCCGGCTTGACTGGTTCGTAAGTGGCAAAGAATGTGTAGACGCATAAGGTCACCACTCTTCCATCACGAACGTGTCTGGTGCAGAGTCGCAAAACTGGCTTGGCTCGCGCAAAGTCATCGCGCACCGGCGGAAAAAACAAGCGCGGAAAGTGCGGGAGCACTCGAGAAAGAGCTGTGCCCGGGCACGCCGAGCCAACGCCACCTAGTCTACGCCAAACCCAGCGCAACACGACGCTGGCTTGCGCCGACCACAGCCGGACTGCGCCGAGACAGCAAGAGAAGGCGCCAGACGAAGAAGAAAGAAATCATACGAAGGTCTTGCACGAAGGGAGTCGCGGGGAGGGGGTAAACGTGTTGGGTAAACTCTCAACGTGTCGTCTCCCTCACCCCGGACTCGCACCCATGGCTGTCCACCCGTGCACGGCACCGCACCACGCGCCTAGGGGGAAGTGTCGAGAGGAGGTGCTGGCGAAAGGCTTCTGCTCAGCACGCTCCCTCGCTCTCTGACTCCGCCGTAAGTTCTAGAAGCGCGTCGCTCGCCGTCGGGAGGCGGTCACAATGTAGTGTTCTGGCAAGTGAATTCGTAATGTTGTGACGGCGACGACGTTTCCCTGTTGCCACAGCGTGCCATGACTGGAGACCGTCGAGCTTCCGGAAATCTGCGTGGACGGACTGGTTTTAGCGCCGCAGTGTACCGTATGCCAACGATTGTTTGATTGCATTACTTTCCATTTTAAGGCGTGCGGTTTAGAGGCTCGTTTTAGCGACAACATCTTACCGAATTGCCTCGAAACTCTGTTTAGAGAAAATGGCGGCCGCCGGCATGCTGTTGCTTGCCGAATCGTTAGCGGTGAACCCTTGGCGGTGCACGCTCGAGCTTGATATTATATCAATTTTCCCGGAGCGATACCGAGGGTGACCACAAGGTCTGTTTGGAAGCCTAGCTTGCCGCCGCGTACAGACCGCATTTCTCTAAACTGAGCCTTCAGGTTCTCTAAACCAGAGGTGTGCAAAGGGGGGCCGACACTTTGCAGAAGCCAAGTGTCGGCGAAAGAACTTATGAAGAAATTGAATGTTCAGCTTTCGTGACACAAATGCTCAATATGAAAAAAAAAACTTCATGTGTCCTCATTATGTGTACATAGTTAAATAAAAAAAACACTGTTTGCTGGCTAACCCTGTATTTATTATTTCATTATCGCTGCTTGACCTCGCGTCACGGTTATGGCTTTTAGCTTTGCGGTCTCGGGGAGCGGGGGGAGGGGGGGGGGGTGACAAAAGACCTAAGGGCCCCGGGTGCCAGATGGTCTAGCTACGCCACTGGCTAGTAGTCTTCCCTGTTTTACATGTTAGGTTGACGCATGATATAGTTTTAGTCGCAAACTGTAGAAAAAAAAACAGAAAAAAAAAAACGGTTGTATGCTTTTCCTGTCGTGCACTGTGCCAAGGGAAGAACTGCATCTTCAAAAGCGCAAATGGCGAAATGAACTTCCCATTTTCGCGGAAGATGCGCACACGATGGCGCGACCTGTCAGGGCAAACTACATTGCACGGTCTCTATATCTTACCTTGCTACGCCACTGCCTTGAGTCGTTTTTTTTTCTTTTGCATTAGAATCGCCACTCATCGCCTTGGTTGCTTGCTCACGCCTGTTTTGTGCGGCTTGCCTCACCGCACGACTGACCGAGCGACAGCGAAGCGGGTCGCCGTCGCTTCCCTTACAGAAATGTCATATATGACCCAGATATATTTGATATAGGGCCGTATATGGGCATATAAGTAGACATATAAGGTCATATATTGCCATACAAGGGCTGAAATCAGGGCAGATATGGTAAGGTGACACCATATATGACGCAATATATTGCCAGATAAAGTCATATATGGTGCCAGTGGCTGTCATATATAACTGTATAGGATGCCTGATACTCCTGTATATGGCACTATATGGTGCCAGTCAACATGTAGATGCAGGTAGCACTCCGCGTCGGCCGGTATCGGGACTACGCCGGCCCGCCCATGGCAACAGGATGGCAGCGCCTGGCCATGGGCGCCGGGAAGCTACCGGCCCCGGCCGGCGTCGGGGTTTCGTCTTGCTCACTGGCCAGTCCAGCCGTAGAAGTTACAGTGACTGGCCGGCATCGGGTTTTTGCTGTCTTTGCTGGCTAGTCTTTCCATGGAGGTTCCAGTAACTGGCCGGCATCGGTATTTTGCTGTCTTTGATGGCCAGTATTTACGGAAGTTCAGTAACTAGCCGGCATCGGTATTTTGCTGTCTTTGATGGCCAGTATTTACATGGAAGTTCAGTAACTGCCCGGCATCGGTATTTTGCTGTCTTTGATGGCCAGTATTTACATGGAAGTTCAGTAACTGCCCGGCATCGGTATTTTGCTGTCTTTGATGGCCAGTATTACATGGAAGTTCAGTGACTGGCCGGCATCGTCGCTTTGCTGTTCGCAGGCTGGCGAGCCCCGGGAACTTCCGTTTACTGACCGGCATCGTTTTATTTTTTTGCCTTTTTCACTATGCAGTCAATTCATTGAGATTCCGACGAACTGCGGCAATTCATGAATAGCGAGTGGAAATGTTTGCGTTGATCAATCCTTCGTAAATGACTGCCGACGCTGGCGTATTTGATCCCACCATGGCAAGGCTGACGTGTTTTATCGCGAAAACGCGAGAAAAAACAATGCAGTGAGGAAAATTTGCAGTCCAGGATTTGAGAATCTGACCCCGTACGCCACGAAAATTAAGTTTTACAACGCCGAACGATACTTTTTTCAGGAAGTTAGTTTATTTTGATGTACTATACTTAAGGTCCGGCGTTATACGCACGTGTTTGGCTCTGATAAAAAAATAAAAACGGTATAGCGGAGCCTCGAATGAAAAAAAAAAAGAAAAAAGACGTGGCATGATTGAGCACGCGCTTTGAGTTACAAAAACAATAATAAACATTACTTTCCAGAAACTAGAAAAGTAAGAGATGTGTTTATTGCTTATGACGCCACGAGAGGTACATAACTCTCCTGAGAGATCATTTTATTGGTCATTTTAGTCTAGTGTGAAAATATGCTATTTCAGGCAGGAATCGACGGTTTTATGTGGTAGTTACGATCATCTAAGAGAAATATTTTAAATGTTCACATAGCCAAACGATATCTGTCTCTTAATAGCTTATGTTATACGACATACCGTACCAGAGGAACGCGAATATAAAAACTTTTTTTTCTTTACTCAAAAAAGCGAGAAACACCAATGCGTTGTGGATGTTCACACTGCTGGATTTGTGAATGTGACCCCTTGACGCTACGAAAAATAAATGTTACAATGCCGAACGATACCATTTCTGAAATCTAGTTTAATTATCCGCGCTGTACTTGAATCTCAGGAATAAAAAAGTGTTTAGGCCTAATAATAAGTAAAACTGCGGTGCACAACCTGTATAGGTAAGACCACGCGGCACGCGGGGGATAGCGCTGATCTACCAGAACAAAATTAAATACTACTTTCCGGAAGTCAGAAAATTAAGAGATGTGCTTAGTACGTAGCGCGCTATGAGCTCAACTAAATTACTGCCTTAAAATGGCGGTATTTTTGTTTCAATAGTGGGTGAAGATGACCGCTTTCATGACAAACTTTGGCTTCATCACTGTGGCAGTTTTACCACTTACACATTTTCCCATTTTGCTCTCAATGTGCCCGTTATTATTATTTTTATTTCTTCGTTGAAAGGACTTGCGCTGTTTGCCTACTACACTGACCCACCTATTAGCACGGAGGAAGCGAATCATCCCGGCAAAACAAGAGGGCCAGGGTTTCTGAATTGCATCAATTCAAATGTGGGCTCGCACTTTTTATTTTCACCTTCTGCGTGATTGTTACCCTGAAGAACGGTGCCGACGACAGCATAAACATAGAAAATATTTAAAATAATAAAAACTAATACAAAAAGGTGTGAAAAATTTTAAAATAATAAAAACGAATTCGAAAAGGTGAGACAAAAATATTTAAAATAATAAAAAGTAATACAAAAGATGAGAAAAAGTATTTAAAATAAAACCTAATACAAAGAGGTGAGAAAAAATATTTAAAATAATAAAAATAATACAAAAAGGTGAGAAAAGATTTAAAATAAAAACGAATACAAAAGGTGAGAAAAAAATATTTAAAATTATAAAAGTAATACAAAAAGATGAGAAAAAAAAATATTTAAAATAATAAAACCAATGCAAAAAGGTGAGGAAAAATATTTAAAATAAAAAAATACAAACGTAAGAAAACAAAAAGCGTTTACCGCGATTCGAACCAACGACCAGACGCTCAGCAAACCAGAGCGTCAACCCACTAGGCTACCACCGCCCGGCTGACTTCGGCTTTTTTTCTAGAAGGTTGCATCTCTGCTGAATTCGTTATGAACCATTACAGGCTTAGTTTCGTATTTATTATTTTGCAACATGTTCAGAGTTTTTTCATAATATTGTGGCGATATTGACGTGCGCAATAATCTATTATTGTTGTGTCTTTTATGAGTATTATAATGCGGTTTGCTGATCGTTTTATTTCAAACGTGTTGAAGATACAAATACTATCTCATCGAATCAACGGCCTATGTTTCGCACGTTTTGCCGGCCGTGTGCGTTTGAATGCCTGTGTTCACGACCGGCTAAAGGCCTGTTCGCACATGCAGCGGAGCGCTACAAGCATAGCGCTAACCTCGCGCTAAGCGCGTGCTGACCGGAGCGTTCACCAGCTTTGTATCGCACCGCCAAAACTGTTGCTCGTGGCAGGCGGTAAGGAGCTGACGGCACGTGAGGAGCGCTACATCAGCGCTTCGCTTTATGTGAGAACCGGCCTTAACGGTCCAATTACCCGATTAGTGGTGATGCGTGGAGTTTGCTTTAGTTTCAAATGTGTCCGACAAAGACGGAAGCGAATGTGGGACGTGGAACTACGTCAAATCTGCTCAACAGCCAAGATCATGGCACGGGATCGAAGTAAGTTCGTTTTTTGTTTGTTAGGGCTAGAATATTTCCTGCGTTCAAAAGACTTGTTACTGTCTGTAGATCGCTTGCTTTTACCTGTATTACTAATTGTGCGCGAATGGTGTTATGCGAGGCTGTTTTTCTTTTTTTCCCGATGCAGAGGCTGTCTACTCGTTTTAGTTCGATCAGTAGTGGCGGAACTCTTTGGGAGACGGGGTGAGGGTCTGGGGGGCCAAAGGCGGAAGAGGAGGGGGGGGGGGGGTTGATTTCCTCCCTCCGCCGTATTGTTTACTGGTAAGCTAAATTGTCTGGAAGATGCGGTGCCCCTCCATCGCCGACGCCACTCTCCGTACTTGCGTGCTGAGAGCTGGACCCGACAAAAAGCAGCGATTGATTGATCGCGCAAGTCCGTAGCTTTCGCCGCCCCAGTCGTCTGCAGACGCCTTCATTTTCGCAATTCGTACTCAGAAAAGAATTGCCAAAAATAGCATACCACTGCCGATCGCAAGAATTTGTGCCCGCGAAATAATTTTTGACGCCGGCACTTATTCCTCGCGAAATGTCGAGCTCTAAAGATCATTCGCTGTACACGTGTTTCGTATGATCCAACGCACGTGTAACGAATTTCACACCTCCAGAAACACTCAGGCTGCTTCAAATGGTAAAGCATTTATTCTCTTCTTACTGGTGTTTTTTTTAGAGGCTATCAAGTATTAATTACAAGCTTCTAGGGAAATGTACAAGCATGTCCTCAATTAAGGTAGTGTCTGGCCAGTTTTTGTTATCTATATTTTGTTCAGTGTAAGTATATAGTGTTAGACATACCTCACCCCATCCCTGTTTTTCCTGTGGTACTCCCTTCAGCGAATGCCTTCAGCGAATGGTGTAAGTTGTAATTGTTTTTAGTTGTTCCATGATTGTAGTAAGGTGGTAAAATGGTACTAATTGGACACCTTGAAAAATAGTTTGCAAAAAGCCAAGGAGACAGGGAGAGTAACACGTAGACCTCATGCGAGCGCAGACTGAACTCGCATAAATCAGAGAAGGGAGAAATAATGTACGCGGAAGGAGCTCGAGCACAGGCCCAAGTGGAACGCGCTGATTTACCTGTTAGCAAGATCAGATTTAAAAAAAACATAATTTTTATGTCAGTTAAGGTAACAGATGGATGGCTAATACATAAAAACAGCTCAATCTCTCTCTAAAATCTATGATGGATTGTCACCTACCTATGCACTGTTTACACTGCTCGTGTATGAGGAAACACGTGAATAATTAGCAGATACTATAAAAAAGCATACAAGAGAATTATTTTAGGCCTTTATTATTCTTAGTATGGGCGAACAATGTGTCTGCACATCCGTCTGTTACCTGAGCTGCCGAGGAAATTGTTTTTACAGTCTTATGCCTATGGGTGAATTAGCACATTCCACTTGGACCTGTTCGAAATTTTGCGAAAGCTCCTTCCGCATTCTTTATTTTTTTCTTTTCCAATTTATTTCTGTTGGGAGTTTGCACTGGTATGTAGTGTATGTATTCATCTCCTTTATTCCTTGTTTTTTCGCGCTATATTTCAAGATGTTCAATCAGAATGAACTCACCACCTTACTGCATGGGAAGGCTGTTGTTAATTCTAGAGTGTCTGTAAAACAATCTACCTGACATCTTTGCCTCACGCCCCAGTTACTGAAGCTCACATTCTCCGAGCACAGCCTTTCTGATTTCTCTCATCCTCTTATTTATTTTCTTTTGTGTTCAATAGATCGAGTTGCCATTGTGCACCAGTCTGCGTCCTACGTGTTCCTGTCCTTTTGTCCTTGTCTTTTTGTGCACTTTTTTTCAAGTTGGTCCATGATATTTTTTATAATATATTCTAATCTGTGTTTTCGTCTTTATACTTACTGCAGCTTTTCCCAATTTGACGTTGGCATTCACTTACGCCATCCTGATGTGAGTGACCTGAGACGACACAGAATTTCAGTCTTCTCTGCTGAAGTCCTGGCTTCATGGAAGACTGCCAAGACTGTTCATGGTAAGGTGCTCTATATATTGAGCAATATAATAGCAACTCATTGCTGCTAGCATTGTTTTTAACACAGACAGTATTTATGGGCTGGCCTTTAGCAGTTCTGATGCCACTCACGTGGAATGAAAGCCTGTAAGGGAATTGCGCATTTCATTCGTAAGCGGAATTATGAGTTTACAACAGTAGTGCGTTGCGTTGCCTTGCGTTGGGGGATCGGTGGCCGACTGGGCTAGCGCACACCAACTCGGAGCATGTGGAGCGAAAGCTTGCGCTGCAGAACGCAAGGATCCTGGGTTCAATCTCCACCCCTGCCCATTTTGATCTGGATGAGCATCGTACCGGCGTGCGATCATGTATCACTACTGCGTGGTGCAGGTTGAAGACCCCAGGCTAGCAGTCATACTGCACTGGCTAAATTGCTCATCTACAGCGAGCAACTCATCACAACTTTGAAATGGCTGACCAACTACCCCAACAGAAGTGCGTCACTACTAGCATCCAGTATTGCTGTGTGTGTTGTATTTGTATTTTGTATTTGTTTATTTAGTGTTCCCAATAATGGCTGAAGCCTTCCCATTGGTGCGCTTGTTAGTAGCAACACACCAACACGAACGAACGGCGAGAGTGGTGAACAGTGCCACTCTTGCCGCTCGCCACCGCGCCGACTGGTTTTCGGAGAACTTTGCAGTATTGGTCTCTGTGGTATTTGGTCATATATCGCACATGGACACAACCAGGGCGCTGTACCTACAATTCAACTTTTGCAAGACTTGCGTGAATACACCCGTAGGTGCTTGCACTTTCAGAGTCATTTTAATGTTGCAGAAATGATAGAATGGATGCTTGGGCGAGTTGGTGAACCGTATTCTACGGTGACAGCGCAGAGAAACAATTGCACTCCAGATACTCGGGAAGACAAGCACACAAAAAAGTGGGGAGGCTTAACAAATGGCGAGGTCGAAGGGAGATAAACTACGTAGCTAAGCTCCCCCTACTTCCTTCGTTTGTCCTTCTCGGGCAAAAATTAAGCAAATTTAGTTTTTTCATGTTTCATTTAACCTGGGTTGTGAGCTGGGAAAAAATCCGAATACCTGGTCAGCATAGCCGATTCACAAACGACACTCCCAACACTCAACGAAAAACTGCGGTGGTTACGGCATATCAGGTTGACGTTGGCGCGACCCATCCGATACTTCACAGATATTGGTTGGATTAAAATGATATCGGCACAAACTTTCCGATTTGACGCTAATATCGGCATAATACTGTGTGCTGCCTAGGTACGCACTCACGTTGTATCTGTTCACTCGTTAGTTTATTATTGCCTTCTTGTATCGCCAAAAAAAAAAAAAAATTTTCTCGGAAGTGTTGGTTAGCATTCAATGACTGCAAGAGGAGGTGTGCGAGAGCCTTTTTTCGAACACCGCTCGAGCCAGAGAAAGTCTGCCCTGGTATCCGCGAGAGACCGGAGCCTGTCTCTCGCACATACTTAATCAAGGAACGATTGACCCTATGTGAGCAGCAGATCGCTCAACTCACCCAATGCAAAATGAAGCAAAAAAGCATGGTGTCCAACATATTAAGCGTAGCCGACCCTCTTGTTTCCCGCATTGATGAGCTCACGAAGGCGGTCCCTTCTTAAGAAAAGACCTTAGTCGCGCTCACATCAGCCCCCACGCCCATGGAGGACAAGTCGCGTCCTTTAAAATCCCCCAGTCCCCCGAACCCACAGAACAAAGCGCCTTTCTTCTGTAACCACCCCCTCACACTCCGAACCTAATCACAACACCGTAATGGTCAAATATACTGCATTCCTTGTCATACAATGGAATTGCTGGAGCATCAAGACCAATCGTACTCCCCTTCAATAATGGCTTCTTAGCCTCGATTTTAAACCCCAGATTTTGCTTCTCCAGGAAACACGTCACGCGGTAAATGTCCCATGCTACCGAGTCGTACACGCCAACACTGATGAAGTTCCCCTAGTCTCCGCATACATCCGGCAAGGTCTCCAGTACAAACCACTGGACATCCCCTCGAAACTCTCATATAATCTTGTGTCGTGTGCTTATTATCCCTCCTCCAAGCATAAACCCATCTGTTTTCTCAACGTTTACAACACCTCTAAACAACATCTTTTATTCATTCCCCTCTTTCACTTTGCTTCGGAGTTGACATCCACATACAACGACATCCTGGGAGGAGGTTTTAATGTACCGAATGTTATCTGAAGTTATCAGTCCACTCTCCAGCCAGGGAGAATTTTACATTCTTGCATTTCACAGCAACACTACACCATTTTGGACAACCCCGACATCCCGACAAGAAAAGGGACTCGTCGGCAACGATCCACTTCTATAGACCTCACATTGCACCAAGGTCGAATTGAAGGCTTCTCAGTCCCCACCCAGGAAAGATTCTACAGCGATCATTGTGTCCTCTACATAACACTTACCACTTCCACATGTCTCCGAAATCTTTGTATCTTGCACACCAACTGGTACACCTTTCGTACCATCTTGGCCTCCCCTGAGAGCCAGTCAGACTCATATGAGGCCTGGATCCTCTCAATAAAGTGAGCTGAAGCACATGCACTAAAGCAGAAAACACAACAACCCTGTTAACATAACCTGATCCTTACATGATGCGCCTCTTGTGACGAGGGAAACGTATCCTAAGATGCATCAATCTCAAACCCTGTAATCACCAACTTAGAGAATGATTAGACAGCCTGAACACGAACATTAGTAAGCAATGTAACGTCTTAGGTATCTCGAATTGGAATAACGTGTGTGAAAAAATAATGGAATATTCCACCAAAAATTTATATGAATTCTACTACGATCCCTGCCTGGACCCCACCCACCTCCCATACCCACCATAGCTAAATATCTAACTTTTCAGGACTGCCCATAGCTGACTCAGACACAATAGAATTCGTACATCCCAACACCGCTTGCGTCGAACTTTTCACCCTAAACAGACCTTGAAAATTCCGGCTTAGACCGTTCAATTCACCCAGCAGAACTGGACTGAGCCTTTACACGAAACAAAAAAGTAGCTCCTGGAGAGGATGGTGTTACGTATACGCAACTTCGCAACCTTCCTGATGAGTAAAAATAACAACTTCTAGATCACATTAATACGCACTGGTCAGAGGGCACATTACCACAAAAGTGAAAATCCTCTATTATCGCCATAATACCTAAACCGGGCAACGCACCCTCACTCAGAAACAATCGGCCAAATTCCCTTACCTCTTGCGCGGGAAAGACGATGGAGCGGATGATCCTGAACCGCTACCAGGATTATCTGGAAGCCATTTCGTTTTTTTCACATATACAAACCGGATTCCACCCCAACGTATGCACGTAATAACTCTTTTTCTTCCTTCAGCATACCTTTTTATCGCCATCCTCAGCTCAAGTGTACGCCCTTGTCACTGTTGATGTTCGTGAAGCATTCGATTTCTTCGGCCACGACCGCTTACACCCCTAAGTTAGAGAAAGAAGCTGCGGACACGGAGTAACCATATACATCCTCAACTTTCTTAAAAAGCGCACAGCCAGCGTTTGTATAGCTGATGAGACGTCCTCATCAATCACGCTCGCACGCGGCACCACACAAGGGGTGGTGCTTTCCCCAACCCTATTTATTCTGGGCATGGCCAAGCTGTCCTGTCGCCTCCAACGAATCCGCCATCTGTCGCACATCTACGAGGACGAGCTCACCCTCAGGTGCACGCACGGGTGACCTGAAGAAATGGAGTTAACTATGCAGCAGGGACTGAACATCGTGAGTGAAGATCTCGCACGAGTATGCATTTAACCATCTCAAGACGAATGAGAACTGCTTCTTCTTGCACATACCCAAGATCAGCGCTCTGTTAATCATCACATATCTCTACTCATAGGCCAAACCTCCAACCCTAGAGTCTCCTCATGCAAACTTTTAAGCACATATGTACAGGAGAAGACACATCATGCCAACGTCAATTCAGGCATAAACAAACTCAACTTGGTTGCTTACTGTGTACGCAGAGTGGTCAAGAAACACTTATGTTTCCATGAAAAAAAAAAAGTGAGCCAACTAGTTCATGCTTTACCTCTCAATAAAATTTATATCATACCACATTTTGCACTTACACCACCACCACTCACCAAACTTTCATCAGCATTGTACACCCTATGCAGGGCCTCCCTAAGCCTTTCTATACCCCCACCAACGAGAAACTCTGCGGCATGGGTCTATTTCTCTCCCTCACCTCTCTTCTGCACCTACATCAAGATCGACCAATAGCCCGCCTCTCGGAAACACCGCAGCGTAGATGGATCCCGGAGTAGACAGGATTATTTTCATTTATATATACCTACCCAACCTTTACCCTTAAACCTGAGCTACACCCCTGTACCTCTCCACATGTCCCCGGACGTAGACGACGGATGCAGGAGGGCGCAAGGTAGCCATCCCAACCTATCCTTTCACACACAAATTATAGTTTATTTTGATGAGTCCGTCTTCGAGACACAAGCCGTGGAGCAAACGGCGTACGGAATGGACACACCCCAGTTTCCCCCCCCCCCCCCCCCCCCGATGTCATCACACCAGAAATAGTTCCCATCATACATGCTATCCAAGATTTTCTCCAATAGCCTCGCCAATCAATATGCGATCTATATAAACTCACAAGCTGCCGTTCGCGCCTTGCAGCAGCGTGAAATCCACCCAGATCTCCTAGCAGACTTTGATACGGCTTTACACGCACTTCACCCATCCTCGGTCATCATTCCGTGGGTCCCAGGTCATGCAGGGATTGCAGGTATATTGCTGGTTTATCAACTCGCCAAGGAAATGCATATCCAGGCACTTGTGATCCCTTGGCCTAGCCCCACGACAAGCGATGAGGCTTTAATCTACAAGCGCTGAGTCAAATTAGCTGATGGGGGTAAATGTTAAACATGATAATTTGGTCGAAACATCGGGTAAACTCTTCATGTTTAGCTTTCAAGGACACTGACTGGATGCTTCACAGGTTTCTGCTGGGGGAGTTTTTGCGACAAATGTTCAACTTTTCAAAGGCACACGGGTGGTGTGAGAGATGGAGCGGCCGCTGATGTGTTTCTCTTGAAACATTTTTTACACAGTAGATTTCATCATCTGTGCGGGAACAGAACAACTTAAAACATGCAAATAAAGAACGGATTATCGATTCCTCCCTTCGTGAAATATCAGACGCTCGCAATTCAAACTCGCGTTTGATTCCGCTGCTCGGAGAACGCGATTTCGAGCAGAAAATCTTCGTTTTATTTCGGTCCGCTTTGCGAATGACACAAACAACTCCCGTCGCCTGCGCTCGCTCCTTTCCTCAGCGAGGCATTACGGGATTGCATCTTGGCGCACGCTCGATTTTCTCGGTACAGCGAGTGCATACACGCCTGACGTACCGACCGAAACGAGACCGTTCCCCGGTGCGAGTTGGTACGCGTGGGAACGAGTGCAGTGAAATGAACTCGCTATAAGGCTGCTCGATGATTGTCCACGGGTGCTGCGGCGCTACATAGTCCAAAGACTGAGCGCACAGCGAGAGGCGCGAACGCTTGCCTCCGCGCGCTCTCTCGTGTTCTGGTGCTCCGCCTAGAGATCGCGGGATATTTTTCATCCCTCCAATATGTTGTGAAATTAAGCGCATCTTCAGATACGAGGGAGGAGACTAATTTGCGGCGTTGTTTTGGCCACTCTTGCGTCATAACGCAAAAATTCTTTCTGTTCGACGCGTTTAGGGACCTTGGTGGAAGATCTGAATTTTCATCCTTCCTAGTCATGCTAAAAAAATGTTTTAAACGTTTTTCTTGCTTTTGTGATATTTAATGCATTTAATAATTGCACTTTATATACTGCTAACTCTTACATTTACTTTTAGTTATCCTGGGCCTTCAATATAGGCATTTCATTTCCCCGCCCCTGTTTCGTACATTCTGTCTTCCGTGTAACTTCACTCACTTTTCTCTTATCTTTACACTTTTCATTAGAACGCAAGTTGAATGTATAGCGCTTTGGTGTCCACTTCATGTCTTGTCTGTCCCTTTACCCTTTATATTATCAGTATTTTGAACCAACTAGCTCATATTATTATTTTAATATATTAGAATTTAGAGGTAATATAATTATTAAGAAACTAAATACTTGAAACGTGACGACAAATGCAATATCCGCCTGAGACGCGCTTCTCTGACATACTCGTTCCGAGATGTGCGTCTTCGGGGTGTTCCGCTTTGACATGGTGGTAATGCTGGGTCAGCTCCGGTTGTCACCTGAGTGGTTGTTGAACTAGCTAAAAGCACATATGCAGATTTGTGTATCATATTGAGGTATTTAGTGCACAAAGTAGAGGGAAGAAGAACAGGACAGTAAAGAGCGCCACTCACAATTATGTTTAGAGACAAGAAAAAAAAATAGGAAGAAAAAAAAAGAATGATCCACCGTGGACTCGTGCATCTACCACCAACCCCGTGAATGATAGTGGCTCGTTCATCCAGGCTCGTGTTGTCGCTTTATTGTCTGTTGAAGGAATTATCTTTACTTGTTTGACAGCGTTACGGATTCTACACTAATACAGTTCCTTTCCTCGCACAGGATGTGGAAGGCCTCCAGCGCCTCGCGGGTAAAGTTGTCTTTGTTCCATTCCAAGATGTTGGTCTCACCGAATAATGGCCTGCACAAGCACTCCCTACAATAGACTGGAATGTTTCCGCCCACTGTGGCCTTCAAGGAGTAATCATGCTCCCGGAGTCGATCATTGAGGCATCTGCCCGTTTGGCCTATGTAACTCTTGCCACAGGAAAGTGGTATCTTATATACGACACCCCGAGCGCATGTAAGAAACTGCTGTGTATGCTTCTTGGTGCACTTGTGTTTTGTGGTACCCTCAGCATGCGCATCTATACGTCGTCGACTTCCCCTTGTACATATCATCTCATAATCATCATCACTAGACGTGACACCGCGGGCCTCCATGGTACGGGCTGTCGCCTTTCCGCGGTGCCACGGCTCTCCTGAGCCAATAAAGATTATTATTATTATTATTATTATTATTATTATTTTTACTCTAGGGCAAATCTGACTCATTTTTTGTGGTGCTGAGAAAAACACTTTGACTCCATAGCCGCTTGCGACGTTTTATAAATTATGGGACATTCTGTGCAGGTACGGTACTACCTCTGGCCTTGTTTTCTCAACACTGGTCTCGTTGGTCTGGAAGCCTTTTGCTTTCTTCATCAGAGCGTTGACCACATCAGCCAATAGGGCTGACGAATAGCCGGCTTTTCTTAGCCTCTCAGCTTGCATAGTGAATCTGGCTGCCATAGTATGAAGACAGGACTTTTTTAGTGCTGAGCCCAGACACGTTAGAGTTATGCCCCTCTTGATGACTTTTGAGTGGGCCGAGCCATAGTCCAGAAAGTCTTTCTTGGATTGTGAGCAGTACGACCATCAAACATGGGTGTCAACCAGGCGGAGCGAAAGTTCCAGGAACTAATATACCTTTTCTTTGGGCACCTCAAATGTGAACCTGAGGCTACCACCGTACTCAGCAAAGGTCGCTTTAATATTTGTTACTGGTAGGTCTATACGTCCGCCATCTTCAAGAATTGCCAGGAAGGCGTCAACATAGCGGGCGACCTTGTTCCGTTTTTTGCTTCCAAGCGCACTTTCTATGGCACACTCCACTGCTCCCAGGTAGATGTCACAAAGAGCTGGGGCGACGCAGGAACCGATATATACTCCTGACTTCTGCAGTCCTCCATAAAGCTCTCAATCGATACCCCGCAGGAACTTCGGAATGCGAGCTCTCCATTGGATTTTATACAATTCATCACCGAGGTCAGTAGCTTGTCATGTGGTAAGGAGTAAAATACATTCTCCATGGGTAGATGCCTCAAGGATCGACTCCGGGAGTATGACTACTCCTTGAAGGCCACAGTGGGCGGAAATCTTCCAGTCCATTGTAGGGAGTGCTTGTGCAAACCATTGTTTGGTGAGACCAACATCTTGGGGAGGAACAAAGACAAATTGACCCGCGAGGTGCTGGAGGCCTTCCACATCCTCTGTGAGGAAAGGAACTGTATTAGTATAGAATCCATGACGCTGTCAAACAAGAAAAGAGAATTCCTTCAACAGGCGATGAAAGGCCCACACAAGCCTTGATGAAGGAGCCACTATCATTCAAGGGGCTGGTGGTAGATGCACAAGTCCGCGGCGGATCATTCGATTCTTTTTGTTCCTCTTCCTTTTCTTGTCACTAAACATAGTTTTGATTGGCGCCTCTTTTCTGTCCTGTTCTTCTTCCCTCCACGTTGTGCGCTAAATACCTCAATGTGTTAGACTACCAGCTAGCCCAAATGTAAACTTTACTACAGGTTTGTGTATATTTGAGGTTTCCAGACGCTCCGAAAAATTGAACAAAGTGTGATAAAAAATTTCCAAGACTGATTTTGTAGCGTAAAAAAAAGAGGGTAGCACAGTGATGCTCGCAGCAGTCGAAGGAAGGGACCTTCGTTTCTCGTTATACCAAAAGGCGTCGCTCTGTGAACATTTGGAGCTGCGCTACACAAGCTTGTTTGACCACATGCACGTGCATAAGGTCGATCTCCCCATTGACTGCAAACCAAGGGGGAAGCGAGCAACAATTGTACGTCAAATTCGGCAAATCTAAAACAGAGACCTCGGAAGTTATTTAAAAGGCTCATGTCAAAAAGCAGTGCGTTGTACGAAGCGTTTTGAGTGGCACTCGCGCCTCGAGAATGGTAAAACGTCACTGAAGTCAAGGAGACGTCGGATAAGGTCACCCTACCGCACTTCGAAATCTTCGAGCGATGTTCTGCGGTTTCTGAAGCGAGATCGCCGCTTAAAACACTTCGCAAAATTCACTGCTTTTTGACACAAGACCGCTGAATCATTTAAAAAGGTTTCTGTTTTATATATGCCAAGTTTGACGCAGAATGTGATGTTCGCTCTTGCTCTGGATTGCAGTCTAAGTGAAATCGACATTGTGTCTGTCCACGTAGTAACAAAAACTCGTGTAGCGCAGCTCCAAATGTTCCCATAGCGACGTCCCTTGGTTTAACGAGACACGAAGATCACTTCCTTCGACTGCTGCGCGTGCATCACGGTGCTCCTTTTTTTTACGATACGAAATCAGTCCCCGACCTTTTTAATCACACCTCGTAATACAATATACCTGCGGGCAAATTTTGGAAAGTAAGGTTGGACAACAAAGGTAAGACAGTTGACCTTCTTTCGGCCAATTCGACTTATTCCTTTTAAACGGGCTGCCACTTTCGACAAGTTACCCTTCATGCAAACTGGAAACGAGTTGGCCTTCTCGAAAAATGGTCTTGTTAATAGGTGATCAGATTCCCGCATAGAGTAAGCTAAAGAATTCAGAGTTTATAGCTCACTTTACAAAGAGCCTCAATTTGGGCTATAACTGGATGGAAAACGTTTGCATTGTTTGGTAGCGTTTGGATAATTTATTTTGTACCCATCAGCTACGTGATTCTATAATGTAGAACTACCTGTCTATTTAATATATAAAAAAAGTAACATTCACAGTTAAATCAGTGTAGAAGGGCGATTGTCCGTTGTTTATTCTAGTTACATTTGGAATCTACGTGTTTCGGAACTAAAATATTTGCTTGAAATACTCTTAGTAACATAACACTTTTTAGGAACATGACCAACTTTCTGGGACGTTCTCTAGAATAAAAGGTTTTCAAGGGAATATCGAATATCAAATTTATAAATTATTCGCATTATATGATACTCAGGCAATCACAGCCCTGGGGAACATTACGATCTTTTCTCAAGAAACACAGAAATTTATTGTTCTGTGAATGTAACACATATGATTCAATGCAAAAAAAAAAAAAAAAAAAAAAAATTCAAGATTCGTGTACACAATATACGCGTCCAAAAGTTTAATTACTAGTTATTGATAGCTCATGACCCTCATTTAAGATATTCATGGGCACCGTTGCAATGTTTTTGTTGCTCAGTTGTATTTTTAATTTTAGTGCATGCACCAACGCCTTAATGTCCATGAAAAATGGGGATGGATCGGGCATTTACAGTAATTTTAATTATTAACTATTGTTTCAGACAAGTGGCACAGTTTCTCTCCAACATTCATTATATAAACCCGGTGCAGGGAAACTATGTACGAACTACTTGCGATTATGCGAAATATTATGTGCATATTGTTTGAATTTAAATATATTTATTATATGAGTATTTAGACTTAGCATCGGATCTATTTCCTAAAGTTTCGGATAGAATTGTAGTTCGACAACTTCCGATTGCGTAATTAGTGTGGATGTATTCTGAAAGGAATACGGAACAGTGTATTCAAGTATGCGCCAGTGGCGGCAATTACAAATAATGCGTTCCCGTACCATACGTATTTTAATTATAGTCAATAAACCTCAGGTCACGCGTTTTTTGCCTACATGATTTTCAGTCAGAGTGGATGTAAAACGAGGCCAGCATTGGACGTGATGACAAAGAATAAAAGGACAAAGGAGTATGCACTATGCACACACACAAAAATTATGAGATTAACCTGAGAAGAACTGATTCTGTCCGTGAACTGCTTATGGGAACACCAACAAAAGAGGTTACTTTCGGCGGTCGTCAATAACTTATCGAAGTGAGAACAAAAAACAACTATTGCCTATGTCATGTTCTTGTCAATATTTTCGCCGAATCTAGATGAACGCGAGGTTTTCGCTGCAATGCTTTCCAAACATTGTAGTCTACTTTCGAGTTTATTTCTTCTTTCATATAAGCAGCGGACGGGCCGCTAAATTATTCACTACAGCCGTATATAAGAATGTTTTTCGAAGCGCGGAACCGAGCTACGTAGCATGTACTTGAACTAATCGTTTTCCAAGAAAACCAATCAATTATTGACACGGCCATGCGCGCTTTCCTTAACTGTCGTGGTGATACGAGCTGCGCCATCAGCGCGAAACGGAGGTGGAGCCGGAATTCCGTCCGAGTAGCCGTAGCGTCACGTTCCCGGCGCCGGCTGGGACCTCGCTGGGCCTGGAGGGAAAGGGCGGAGAGATCTTCGATCGGCCGTGCCCTGGAAGGGCGAACCGCGTCCTTGGCTCACGACACCTGGCGAGTTTATCTCTGCTCCGGGTCTCGGTTACATGGCAAGCCGCGAAAGCTGCTCCCCCAGTGAGCCCAATCAGAGGGTTGGACAGAAGCACGTGACAAAGTATCGTCACAGTGCACTGGTGTTGCGTGGATTTGCCACGTTGTCCGTTTTTTAGCTCTGATTGGCCGATGGAGACGTCACGTTCGCGCGTTGTAATGTTGTGCGGACAAGGAGTGTGACGTGTGCGCAGCGAGGATGCTGCGAATTCCGAGCTGACGCCCAGTGCCGATAACGGAACATCGCGGTCCCACCCAGTGCCTTAAAAAGAAGGTACCTGAGCCGACGCTCGACTAAGCTATGCAGACCGAATGAAAGTTCGAGCGAAATAATAAAGAAGAATATTTTGGGCTGCTCCTTGTTAAGTTAGATTTGAGTTATGGCCAATGTTTGACGAAGCGTACTTCCTTAATAAAAATATCATTATTATAATTTCTAGTATTAGTATTAGCATTAGCATTCGTATTATTAGTTCACTATTAGTCTAATATTAGTATTATGAGTATTAGTATTAGTAGAGCAGTATTAGCGACGTGCGCGAAGGAAAGCGTTGCTCTGGTCGCAAATAGCGATTTGCAAAACGCTCACTGTGACGTCTTCCTCTGGATTAATTATTTCATTGACGGAAATCAGCGCAATGTCAGCGTGTCAACTGTGACGATGTTGGTCTAAGGATGCGATGACGACAAGCTTCCATTTTTATTTCTACACATATCATCAAACTTATACTTTGCAAATTATGAGAAATAGTAAAAACAAATTAACAGTCATCACGTCACGGCGAGGAAAAGTCTGGTCGAGATGTGGCGAACGGAAACTGAGAGAGCGTCACCGAAACATCTAGGCGGTAATAACTGTAACGTTGACATTGCATGACTGTGTGCCTCAACGGCTATCGTACAAGCCATTATGAGTGCGCCTTACGGGGTAAATTGCATTTTCAGTACAACATTTTTTTAAAGGTCAATCTTTTATTTAGGCATATAAAGTTATGTATGCAAAGCGAGCTCGGTGACATATTGAATCAGTTTACGGCAACAAGGCCTGTTAACAGAAACTAAAACACACTCTTCTGTAAATGTTTTGGTGTTTAATAGAGAATATAGAGACAACGTTCCCTTATTTTAATTTTTTAGTAATATCCTAGGAAGGCTTGCAGTATGTTTGATTGCTACATTCTCACACTACCCCTTTTGGAAACAGTAATGAGCAACTAAACAAAGTATTTCCTTCATTCAAATGTGTAGGTCACCGCATTTGTTCCCTCAGTGCAAGTAACTTCTGAACAGGTAATTAGGTCAGTTGCCTGCAAATATTATTTTTAGTCAATATATTTTATTTTAATAATCGGAGAGATGAGGTCAGTATCCACCATGGTGACCAGAATAAATTTGGAGAAAATGCTGTGTGCCATAACGGAATGCGTCTGGAACAAAAATATTATTATCCCAATGTCTTTAAAGCGGTGGCTAGCCTTCAAATAATTTCTGCACTATTTACACGAAGCGAACGTGACGGCGCTTCTGTCCGAGTTCGGAGCTGGGCTCGCTTGTACCGTAATTCCAGTTGTGCTCGTGCCTCGCTGGACGCGGTCTTCACTCGAGCCTTCCTTTTCTCTTGGCTCGCAAGGCCGCTACATAAATCCGCCCCCCCCCCCCCCCTCTTTAGCAAGGAACTGGTAGAGCCGAGTGATTCTTTTGGTTCAGTGTTATACCACGTTTCTTTAAGTAGACTGACGGTTTCGGTAAGGTCGAGTGAAATAATTTTCTTGCGGTCATTGATTGAGAAGGTGAGCGTTTTTTAATTACACCGTAAGACTACGCTCGGCGTCAACTTTCTCTGGCAATAAAGAGGAAGCTAGGGGGCGGAGCTAACGGCTCTGTGTTATTACGCTAAATAGCTCACAATAAATTGGATTCGCTTTCAGTTTCTGTTTCGACGTGACAGGCACGCATTTTCTACTGTTCATCTCATCGTATGATTCGCGATCGTCGAACATGCAGGCATATCGGCGTCTCCTTCCCTACACTTCACCCGTTTCTGAAGAGAAGCCAACGCTTTGCTTGATGCCCTTGGACCAACTTACAAGACTAAATTATATCGTGGACGATATCGTCGAACTCTATTTGTCTTGAGACTGACAGAAAGATGCGGCGTCACTTTAAGAAATGCCTTGACGCTGGAGTATTGAAGGTACTGGTATGTAAACTCTTCTGGTCGCGAAAAACTGGGGAGCATCACGGACACGTGTAGCGTTCTGACGTAGCGCGGACGTGGTACCCAAATGGGATCACGCACACACTACGGCGGGAATTCAAATCCCATTCGGATCGCGTTCAGTTACCGCCGACCCTGGGGGGTGTCGATGGACTAGTGTCCTAGCGTTCCGGAGCTCGGAAGACGTATAGCGAAATATCGCTCTGCATAACCCAGGGATCCATTGCGCAATCCCCACACCTGCCCGTTTCGATATGGATGAGTCTCATACCGACGTGCGGTCGTGTCTAACTATACTGCTTGGCGCAGTTTACATACCTTAGACTAGCAGTAGTACTGCACTCGCTAAATTGCTCATCTACAGCATAGATGCGTGTCTACCCCTGAATGGCTGACAAACGACACGCCGTCTAAATATCCACACAATTACCGCTGGCCCTGAAGTTTAAAAATAAATGGACAGAATGTTTCTGTAAACTCTGTAACATGCCAGTGTGCTTTTACTTTTCGGGTGTTTGACTTCATAACCCGAGGACTCAGCCAGGGATCAAATTCGATTATTTTTACAAAAGCTACGGTTGGGTTCCTGGGAAACAGAGTGTGTTTCAAAACTTGAAAGCGAGAAATTTACGACACGCATTACTTACTTCTCGGCATTTGCCAGCCCGTAAAAACGCGTTTGAAAATAATTATTTAAACTCTACATGCACGTTTGCGTATGCAATCTACCCTCTGCAGTCCAAAAGACACGCACAAGCAAAACATGAGCAAGTGGGTACAGCTGATTATGATAAAGCGTGTTCGCGAGCCCTATCGCTAATGCCCCGCCTGCCCCTTCTTCACCTTTCTGCATGTCATTAGTATCTCGTAGACCACTGAAATGGCAAAGTCAACGAACTTTGTAGCGGGTGTTTTTCACGTGGTGCTTTCACCTCTTTCTTGTCATTGATTTTTGAACACAGGCACCTCAAGATGTGCTGCAACACTTAGGCTGTAGCCTGTACGACAATCTATGCAAAAACGTTGCAGCACACTTTGAGGTGCCTGTTGTTTTTTGTGCTCTGCACAGACTATTAAGGCGGTGCAAAAAAAAAAAAAAAAAATCAGTAACGAAAAAGGGGTGAAAGTGCCACGTGAAAAGAAACACTTTACAAAGTTGTTCGTCGACTGTGCCACGTTAGTGGTCTACGAAATGCCAGTAACATACGGAAAGGTGTACGTGGGGCAGACGGGGCGTTGCCTTAAAGATAGGGCACGGTAACAAACTTTATCAATCAGAAATTATCCTTCGGGCAATCTTGCTGTTCACTGTAACAGATGCCCGTGCGCATAAAATCTGCAGAGAACTACCGTATTTACTCGAGTAATAGCCGCACTGTTTATGAAGAAAACCAGAGGGTTCGCTTTACCGCGGAGCACGAAAATTTCCAATCACCGCAATCGACAGCACGACAATTTAGCGGTTTACAGGACAGAGATAACGTGTTCGCGCGAAGATACCATCTGTGAAGATTACATTTGTATGGAAAATCGGGTTCTCGATCTGGTTATTCGCTATGTTATTTATGCGCAACACGATGATTGGCTGTATATGTGCTTTGTGGAAAAGTAGAAGCAAGGGCCTTGTTAATAAATAGTGCGTCAATTACTCGTGTAAATACGGTAAAATATTTGGAAAACTTAAGAAACAAAACGAATAGGGCTATTCAAAATTGAAACGAAAGCTGTGTAAGTGCACCATCAGTGCACATTACCGATAAGACATTTGCCTTCTCATGCGGAGAGGGCGATCGTGTGTATAAATAATTGTGTTTTGAGTAAAACGTTTAGTCGTAAGTAGCGCTTTCTGCTGTCTTGTCATCCCTGTCCCCGTTTTTCTGAGGCGCTTCATCTGGATGAACATAAGGCAAATAGCCCAATTACACTTTGTTTTTGGCAAAAGTTTGCATGAGTCTGTTTTTTCCCAATATGCAGACAATGTTGAGCTGTAGGGTGACTTGGACCTGCAGCTGTTTGGTCTCGGTGAAACTAACGAGTAGCAGTCTGTATCTGATAATGCAGGATGTGGATATCAGGGACTTCTTGTTGCAAAAGAAGAGACTTGAAATGCATGGCAGTGATTCCACGAGCTGTGGCATTCCCTGCTAAATTGAAGCAGATTCCTTCACATACATTTTTTATGTGTACCTTTGTTACACGAATTGCTAGTCTCAAGTTTAAGGCCACTTACCCTTTTGTCATCCCACTGTAAATTTCGGAGTGCATGGGCAGCTGTGGTGTTACAGAGGCTGCATCTTGGTGCTAGACGGTGTAGATTTGGTCTGTTTATTGTGTTAATTTCAAGGTCAAAGGTTAATTGAAGAAAATGAACCTTTTTTCACTTAAACACGACACTGAGTGGTGCGTGCATAGACTCCATTCAGTGGAGTACAGTGATTCGTAAAGGGTTTTGGGGCCTGGCACATAAGTGCCTCTTCACAGTCAAGTGATGTAACAAATGTTTCTTCCATATTTTTGGTCCGGAAGTTTACTTGTTAAAAAATACCACGGAACTATTTTTCCCCTTTTGTGTGACATTTTCGGAGTACAATAACATCTTCCAGTGTATTTTCACATGCCAAATTTTCTTGTGCACCCCAGTTCCTCCTGCCAAATCGACAACGTTCATTGGCTATCACTTTAGCCATTCTGCTTTCCAAAGAAACGTGGATGGCTTGAGTGCATGATATCGTCAGGCCTATCAATTGTTTTACGAATGAAAAAACAGAATAAATGAAAAACACATATTGTTTTCTTATAGCAACTAACTATCAGATCAGTTAACTTCTGTGGTTCCTGGGCAGCTCGCCAGCCACGGTAAACATTCTGTACTACCCCATTTTTGATTTGTTTTCCTTTAAGTGTTTGTCTGAAGGAATGAGAGGCAAATGCAAGTACACATGCAAGTTAAACAGGTTGATAGCATGTCTCCAAAAAACCAGACAGAGCGAGTGCTACAGTTTTGAGATAATGGTGCACAATATTTATAAAGGACTCAAACACTTTCTTTTCATTGCATCAATGTTTTACCCATCAGGAAGCAAGACAGCAGCAATGTAACACGACGAAAGTGTTGTCATCGTTGTGCGCAAGAGATAAATTCATAATTTCGTTTAAAACAGTAGGCGTTTAAATTATGAATTTGTACTCTGAACATGTCACAAAAGTAAAAAGAGAATACTTAAAAATAAGTATTCAGTTCCGAAGTGTATTCGAACTTGCAACACACCATGCTAAAAGAATGACAAAATGATACCATTAGACAGCTTGACAAATAGAATGTGCTCCATCAACACATCAAAAAGGCCTTTAGACATAGGCTTAATGTTGTTATTAGTTTTTTTTTTTCATTTGGTACAATCTTTCTCTGCATTTACAATGTACGCTGCTCACACAGGTGTGAATTATTTAACCCATATTTCCAGACTTTGCATGCTTTGCTGTGAGAAGAATGACAATTTTGTGATTGAAGCAGGGACAGGTGAGTTGAAAAGGGGGCAGGAGAGGTAACAGAACTCTTGCACTGGTTGTAATTCTAGCTCTCGCTGCTACATGAGAAGGGCGTGCGCATGCGCAGACACTACTTGAAAAAGGTTCATTTAACGGACTTGATATAAGGAATGAGTTAGAAAAGTTTTACTTTATATGGGCTGCTGATATATCTCAGGTCTATCACTGTTTGGGCTTTTTGTTTTCTTTTTCATGTGAAAGAACCATGTAATTTCATATAATGTGTGCTTGAACATTTCACCCAAACCCAGAATCTCCGCATATATTGGGTTTTCTTTCTGTCGCACTGTTGAATGGGACCCTCCATTAGGAACTTCAAGTATCCCTTTATCGTAGTTTTTTTTTTTTTTTTGGCAGAATAAGTGACCGGTGCCATCCGTGCCGCTGGCATACAAGATATTGATTTGCCCTATTACTAAACTTGTTTATGTCTTCCCAACAATTTTCTTTGCAGGCGCTCTAATTAGGGATTTGCCTTCCAAATTGCATCCTTCGATCTGGTTGAGAAGAAGCTAAGCTGTTACGTGTCTGAATCGGATGAGCGAAAAGACTGATAAAAACTTCCCTTCCTGGAGACACACAGCGGCTTTCATCCAGCCTGCTTTGGTCTCATCTGGTGATGTACCGAGCAGTAGATAGCAAACAATTAACAATAAACGACCTCATGGTAGTTTACGTAGCGCATGTTCACGTAGCACAGGCCATACCGATCTCGGCAGGAACTTCTCGGGACACCGGTCTCGGCGTGCCAGGCTAACTCCCCACGAGGTGAAAATGGCCATTCTAAAATGCCAGAATCCGACCGGCGTCGGGAACTCATTAGAGCACCGGTCTTGGCATGCCAACCCAACGCCCCACGGGGCGAAAATGGCCTGTCTCAAATGCCACAATTCGTGCGGTTTCGGGAACTCATCGGCGTCCCTGGGAGCATTTCGGGGTCCCGGGAAATAGACGGGACACCCGTGTCGGCGTGCCAGGATATGGCACTGGCAGCCCGGTCCCCGGTGAATTTAATTTGATTTCATTTTTTTTTTTTATTTACACCTTAAGGGCCCGTGAAGGGCATTATATAAGGGGGGGGGGGGGGTTCAAGATGTATACAATACAGAAAACGCAAATAGATAAAAAACACAAAAGGAAACTAAAAAAAAAAAAAAACTTAACACACTTAACACACTCAGGACTGCAAATACAAATCATAAAACTAGTAACAAGAAAAATGAATTTTAATACAAGATAGAAAATTATTCGGGTCCAGAGTGGTGACAATGGATGATGGGAGGTCATTCCAGTCGCTGATGGCTTGAGGAAGGAATTATCGATTAAATGCGTTCGTAGAGCCTAAAATACGTTCGATGGCACGTGTGTTGTTAAGGTGTGATGATGTTCGGGGGGGGGGGGGGGGTGATAGCAACTCATTTTTAAGGTCTGGAATGTGGTAGAAGATTTTATGAAGAAGGCAGAGCTGAGAGACTTTCCTGCGGAGCTGCAAATATGACATGGTTAGTTGGCTTTTTAAGGCGAAAATACTGAATGAAGGATCATAGGTAGACAAGATGAATCGGGCAGCCCTGTTTTGAACTGCTTCGAGGTTGTTAGGTAAATTTGATGGGGACTCCAGATGATAGCGGCATATTCTAATTTAGGTCTGACGTACGTGTCGTACGCCAGCTCGCGGACAATGGGAGGTGCAGATCGCAGGCTGCGTCTTATTAGTCCAAGGGTTCTTGATGAGTCAGCAGTGATGGCTTCAATGTGACTATTCCAGGAGAGGTCTGGTGTTAGTCTTAAACCTAGATATTTATACGCAGTAACAGCCTCAATTATATCGGAGTCCAGGTAGTATTGGTAGGACAGTACAGATTTGTTTCTAGTGAAGCGAATTAGTTTGCATTTAGAGTTGTTTAGCGACATCAGCCAGTCATTGCACCATTTGTTAATTTTAATTAGATCACCTTGAAGTTGGTTGTTAACTTAAACACTCGTTACTTTGTTATATACGACGCAGTCATCTTCAAAAAGACGTATTTTAGAGGAAATAGTGCTAGGGAGGTCATTTATATATATTAAACACAATAGAGGCCCTAAAACGGATTCTGGCATTTGGGACCGGCTATATTTCCCCCGTGGCGCGTTGCCGGTCCCGGCCGGAAGGCACCATACCGGCAGACCGAGACAGCCAATGCCCAAGCCCGGTGTGTTGTGCTACTTGTTGTGCTACTTGGGTAGCGATTTAGCGAAAATTATATGTAGGTACCTTGCAATTTTCTCTCTGCAGTTGCGAAAAATTATTGGCGAAAGCTGGTCTACTTCATACGCTTTTGAAGTATCGAGGTATCCCGTCCACTCCTATTATCACTTCTTACATAGCAGTTCTTGCTATTCTATCAGAAAAAGAAGAATTACTGCCAGGAGCGCGTGGTGAAAAAACTGATTTAGCGTATGTGTATAAAAATTCATCTTTTTCAATATCACTGTTAACTAAATTGCCACCCTGTAAAGAAGCGATGAAACGATTTTTGTACTTTGCGCAAATATCGCTTAGAACGGATCCCTGACGTTAATGACCTGTGAAACGCCCGTTTGTTTTTAACCACACGCAATAACAGTCGAAGGAAAAAGTAAACAAAAAAGGAGCCCGAGCGTTCATTTCCTCAACTCGCAGCAAAAACAAGCGGCCACCGTGATCTAGATCCAATTATATTCCGCCAATGTTGATCATAGCCACGCGCTGGGGTTGGCAAGGCAGAGGACACGCGCTCAGTTCCAGACATTGTTATGGTTGGGCTATTGTCGTCATTGCAGCGATTGGACAGGGGCCACTACTCGAATGCTTATCGAGCTATCGATTATCATGAGCCCAAATCGAGTGTCCTCGCAATCCTCGGGTCTAATCTATGGGCCGCATTCAAATATCGTCACTGGACAGTACTACCACCCCCCAGCTACGTCATCAAGTTTTGCGAAGGAGATATTGAATGAAAACGCTCGCTTTTTCCCTTGAAATTGCAGCGCAACAAAGGAGTGGCGTTGCGTGCCAGTATCCTTGAGTCCCACTTGTTCCAGTAAGCCTCGTGTAAAGTAAAAAACAATCCAATTGAATATCGCTGCACCGCCTCTTTAATAAACCGGGAATGGGGGCATCCTCGTTTTTGTTTGCTTTAACAAATTTCCAAAAATAAGCAGAAGCTTTTTTTTTAAGATTTATGAATATTAGTTTACTTTCTGGGACACCTTTTTTTAAAATTTGTTAACTTTTCAAGTGTGCGTCCCAAAGTATCAGACGGATCTTTTTTATACTTTTTCCAAGCGCGGCTTTCACGTTTTTTTTTTGCTTTCGAACTGGAACAGTTATTCATGGTTTATGTTTATCATTTTAATTCAAATCCTGGATTGTATGCGAGAAGCCGTAAGCAACTTGCTTTTTGGTTTAAAAGGTTCCCATAATTTTTCAACATCATATTCTTTACTGATTTCTGAAAAGTAAAAGAAACATGCCGAAGGCTCCAAGGACGATACGCTCATAATCACGCCCTCCATACAGCATCACCTTACGTGGAGGCTTTGACAGCCCTATTTATTGGATTTATTGCAAATTCACATGCAACTGCACTGTGTTCGTTTAT
This sequence comes from Ixodes persulcatus, assembly GCA_013358835.2. Lineage (NCBI taxonomy): Eukaryota > Metazoa > Arthropoda > Arachnida > Ixodida > Ixodidae > Ixodes > Ixodes persulcatus. Next base: position 91,780 of record JABSTQ010005013.1, read on the forward strand.
ACGAAGAAGTATAGAAACATTTGAAATGATACTGAAATTTCTGGTCGATAACAGGCCTAAAATCGAATTTCTTCTTGTTTGTCGAATTGGTTTAGAGCAAGTTGGATAACGAGGTCACTAAAAGATTTATACAAGCAGGAGCTGTCGTCAAAAGAATAGGTAGTCCCACTCCCACAATAAGAGGACTATCAGAAAAAGTGGACAATATATTGTCAGGAATGACAAATGGTGAGGCGGCGAAAACTGAACAAACTGAACGTTTAATGGGGCGAACTTGTACCCAAAACAAACTAGAAAAAGGCTAGTGTCGCCGGCGTCGATGGCGGTGAAACGGCAGGATCGAACGCTGGGGCGAGACTGACTGCGGCTTGCTACGCGGAGCCCCATGCACAGGCTTTCGCTTCTGGAACAATTGGCGGAGAAGGTTCGGCGATTAGTACTATTCTGGCCTCGAACAAGCAACTGGGTTCTCGAATTTACCGGAACATTAAACTGAAAGAATAAATAAAAGACGCGTAACTCCCAGGAATCAAACCCTTCGCCTCCGAACGAACGTCAAGCGCGTTAACCACTCGACCACGCACGCGCTCGCTCGCCGACGCGCGTGGTATACTGACCAAGTTCATCGATGTTATTAATTGTTGGGGGACGGTAGTAAGTGCCCAATACGAGGGTGCCTCGTTTGGACAAATGAACTCGCCAGCAAACAAATTCAGTAGTATTAGGCGGAACTAGAAGCTCACAGCATGCCCTCCGTGAGTCTATCCATACAACACACTCTTAGAAAAAAGGGGACCAAAAGGAGGTAACAGACCGCCTTTACCACCCTCCTCCCGGCCAGGGGTGAAGCGCTCCGCTTGTTACCTCCTCAGGCGCAGCAAACACGAAGAATGCGGTGCTACCAGGTGAAGTTCGCCGCGAAGGGGCACCAAGGAGGCATGTATTACCTCCCAGAGGGTGCACCTGTTTTGCACTGCCAAAGCCTGGGCGCTGCGATTGGCTGTGGGAAGGCGCAAACGAGTTCGCTAATTGGTCTCCTCGTATGACACGTGATTATTCGCGCATGCGTGGGAGAGCGCCTGCCCGGCCGACCGGGAGCGTCCGCGCCTTCCCCGCCGACGCGCCCGGTCATGACGGCATAACGGTGTTTCTTCTCGAACGTTCGACGGAGGCGTCCCGGTGCAGGAACGTTCTTTATTGTTCTGTTCGGCTCAGTCTCTTCTTACGAGGTCACCGAGAGCGCTGCATTGACTTCAGTCGAAGATCCAAGTCGTGTGCACCGTATGCAGGTAAGGAAATGTTCTGCGCGGTCGGCAGTTGGCGTCGGTTATGACCGCCCGGGAAGGCGACCCCCGTCTTCCTTAGACAAAGGGTTGGCGGACATGTTGGCACGTTTGAAGGCGTCGAGCGTTCGATAAAATTAGTGTGTGGCGCGAACGCAGACACGGTTTAGACCATCGAAGTTCATAAAGAGCAAGAACAGGAATGACTGTCGCTTGCACTAGCGCACATTTAGAAGGTTGACATACGCTAACCAGTGGCTTAGCCAGCAGCTTTTCCCGGTGTATGTGTGTGCGGGTGGACGAAGGGGGAGAGCGGCGGTTCGGCGAGCCGGGCGGCAAGACGCCTTTTGAATCGGGTGTCGCCTACGTTTAAGGCGTGAGGGGGTAGGAGGTTTTCTCTTTTTGGGGCCGTTGGTGTGTCGCGTCGGACGTTAAATTGAGGATCTGATCAAATATTTGAAAATCTCATAAGGTGGTTGTTTTTTGTTTTATTTTGTTTTTTCCCCGCAGAGCAGTAGTCGATCAGGCATTCATTGGCGGCACCGGCCAACCGGCGCGATTTATTCTCAACGTCGGTGATATTTGTAAAAATCAGTGTTAAACACTGATTTTTAATATCAACGTTTTTTTTTAATTTTTAATTTAACGAGGTTTAATAAATAGTTTGGTAAAATGTCACGTTACCTTGAAATACCGAATATAAATGTCTGAGCTAATTATTCGTGCGCTTCGCAAACATTGATAGTATTATATTACGGAATAAGGTCATGAAGTTGTTACAGGCAGCGGGCTAGCAATTATATTGTCTTGGCATTTTCTTTGCGTGTGATCAGGCATTTCTAAAACTCTGATCATTCAGTAGGCGAGTTAGATATAACTCAAGTTTGCATTATTTGAAGTTGATTGAATATATTTCTTTCGTCCTGCGGCAACGTTGTAGGGTGATTTCGTCGAGGGTACTGGATGCCTGCTACCTTGGACTCATCTCGTGACAGTTCTTAACACTGCTTACTGCAGGTAAGCGGAGTCCGATATTTTATTTTGATTTTCTTGTTCCAGTTTGTGCACTTGAAATGGGGCTCTTGATTTTTATGTTGATTTTGTGTGTGTGCTGTTCGTTCATTTCCGAGAGAAAATTGAGGGTATACTTCGAGTAAATGAATTAGAGCAAGACACACAAGGCGCTTGAGTGTGTCTTTTTTGGTGTTTTTTTTGTGTGTGTTTTCGTCCTTGTGTGCTGTTCTTCTCATGTCTAAATAAGACATACATTCAATTTTAATCTGGCAAATTACTTCGGCAAGAATATTTACATATTTGCCGAAGTTCGACATTCGGCAGTTAGAAATTATTCGTGCGCTTCGCAAACATTAAAAGTAGTATATTACGGAATAAGGTCATTAAGTTGTTGCCGGCAGAGAGACTAGCAATTATAGTGTTGTCTTGGCTTTTTTTTTTTGCGTGTGATCAGGTTTTTTTAAAAGTAATCATTCAGTAGGCGAGTTAGATATGGCTCAAGTTTGCATTATTTGAAGTTGATTGAATATATTTCTTTCGTCCTGCGGCAACGTTGCAGGGTGATTTCGTCGAGGGTACTGGATGCCTGCTACTTTGGACGCATCTCGTGACAGTTCTTAACACTGTTTACTGCAGGTAAGCGTAGTGCAATATTTTATTTTGATTTTCTTGTTCCCATTTGTGCACTTGAAATGGGGCTCTTGATCTTTATGTTTATTTTGTGTGTGTGCTGTTTGTTCATTTCCGAGAGAAAATTGAGTGTATACTTCGAGTAAATAAATTAGAGTAAGACCCACAAGGCGCTTGAGTGTGTCTTTTTCGGTGTTATTTTTTGTGTTTTCGTGCTTGTGTGCTGTTCTTCTCATGTCTAAATAAAACATAGATTCAATTTTAAATTTTAATCTGGCAAATTACTTCGGCAAAAAAATTTACATATTTGCCGAAGTTCGACATTCGGCAGTTAGAAATTATTCGTGCGCTTCGCAAACATTAATAGTAGTATATTACTGAATAAGGTCATTAAGTTATTGCCGGCAGAGAGACTAGCAAGTATATCGTCTTGGCATTTTTTTTTTCTGCGTGTGAGCAGGCATTTTTAAAAGCTGATCATGCAATAGGCGAGTCAGATGGCTAAGTTTGCATTATTTGAAGTTGATTGAATATATTTCTTTCCTACTGCGTCAACGTTGTAGGGTGATTTCGTCGAGGGTACTGGATGCCTGCTACCTTGGACGCAACTGCAGGTAAGCGTAGTCAGATATATTATTTTGATGTTCTTGTTCGCATTTGGGCAATTGAAATGAGGTTCTTGATTTTTAAATTTTCTTTGTGTGTGTGGTGTTCGTTCATTTTCCAGAGAAAATTGAGGGTATACTTCGAGTAAATAAATTAGAGTAAGACACACAAGGCGCTTGAGTGTGTCTTTTTCGGTGTGTTCTTTTTATGTGTTCTCGTCCTTGTGTGCTGTTCTTCTCATGTCTAAATAAAACAAATTCAATTTTCATCTGGCAGAGCACTTCGGCAAAAATATTTGCATATTTTCCGAAGTTCGGCAGTTAGGGTTGGCGGTCATAGGGATCTGCTGTGGTGCTGAGTAGCTAATGTGGTGTAGCGCTCTGTGGTGTATGTTCTTCCTCTGTCCTTGTCTTAAAGCGCAATCATGTTTTTTTCACGTACAATACCAACTCGCCCAACAATCAGCACTTGTATATACTAACCTGCTACAGTAGTTGTACCCCTTTGACTAAGATTTGTTAGTCACCTAAGTAAATCGGGGTGACAAATTTAAACATGACCGGTGAATACAAAGTGCTTACTAATCTATGATTACCACCCGCCATGTGATAATTTTAGTCAGTGGTAGTTAGTCAACAGTTAAACTGGTCACGTCTGGTAAGTATGGTCGATGCTTTATAATGCTGGAATCAGTGGCCCATCAAATGCTCCAAATGCGTCTTAGAAAAATCTAATATTTCTTCACAGTTTCTTCAAATTGGGGATGATATGTTTCAACTTCATATCACATGATTTCCACATTTTTTTGGTTCCAGGCAGGCAGTGCAATCTACCCGGTGGCTGTCAGCTCAAGCCTAATTAATCCTGAGGCGCCCAGCTATGTGGCAGTGGAGGGAGATCTCGAAGCCGCGTCGCCTGCTGAGGCAGTCCTGGTTGCATTCTGCCTCTAGTTCATCTTTAGCTACGACTAGAGCCCCGAAAGTGTTGTTCCAGATGCCTTTATTGCGCTTAGTGGTTTCATCTTAGAACTTTTATAAGATGTCTAGTCATGCCATTGATTTTTATGCCATTTTGTTTGTGACAGCCACAATAAAACATTGTCATGTGATTCCAAAGTGATTCCATCAAGTGTGCATTTAACCTGTAATAAGGTGGTGAACTGGGCCAGTTGGTTGCTGTTATACATGATGGGGAAAACAGCTCGGAAAGCCCGGACTACGAAGAACAAACATGACAGGACAGCACTTTTCTGTAGTGTTTGTTCTTCGTAGTTCGCGATTTCTGAGCTGTTTTCCTCATCGTGTGCATTCAACCTCAAAGTGGATCATAGTTCCCTCCAAAAGGAGGTAAAAGCAGCGCCCTCAATTACGTCGTCTTACCTCTCAAAAGGGTTGAAATTCCCCCCTAAAGGAGGTAAAGGCTGACCCATAAAGGATGCACTTTTAACACCAAAAGGAACTAAGGTTACCTCCAAAAGGAGGCAATGTTGCACCCTAACCCAGGGGGTAAGTTTGCACCCTCGATGCAGGGGGTAACGATACCTCCAAAAGGGGTTGCCCTGTGTGCAAGTCGGTTACCCCCTTAAGGAGGGTACTACAGTACCCTTATTTTTATTTTTAAGGTATCCTGATATTTCACTGTTAATTCTGACGTATATGTCAGAATTAGCAGTGAAACATCAGGATACCTTTGTAAGAAGGTTGTACAGATATTCAACTCAATTTAATCTTCAAATAATGCATATTGAGTGATAACAACATTGAGTTGCTTATTGGTGTTATTGTATTCGTCGGACACCACTGCATCACTTGATTAGGAGAGAGCTTCGGTTTAAAATATTTTGGGGTTTTCCGTTAACCATCGTGCCCTGGATGCCGCTCGTTCCGCCGCGGCTCGCATGTGTTCTGGAATGTGGTTGTAGATCCTCATTGTGGATTAGAATTTTACTGCAATCTGAAGTGAAGCATGAGAAATCTGAGTGTCACAGCGACAGCAGCTTTCCGCTTGCGTAATTCGTCATCACTGTAGTGCCGCTATTTTCGCTTCTGCTCTTGTGTACGCTCCCGTGCTTCATCCTTACTTCGCCTACGACGAGCCTCCTAAGCGCGTCGTTTCCAAGCCTAAAAGTGAGTAGGAATTATATATAAACGTTTTACACAATAGAATAATATCGGTTGTGGGGCTGTCAGTGGCCTTTTTAATCGCGTATTCCGCTGTGTTGCTTCGAATGCGCCGGTGTTTCACAAATCCCTTTCAAAGCCCTATCACGCAACATTTGTCGGTCTCGATTTCTTGGGCAGAAATCGTGTGATAGGGTCCAAGTCTTTGCCGAAGGCAGTCGTGGCATCATGTGTTCAGTAAAGAATGGCCATAGCGGTGTCACGCCTATTTTTCGCTTTCAATTAAATGTTTTATGAGGTATAGACATGTGTCCGCACAACGGTAAAAACCTTACTTTTGCAAGAAACTGTTTTGTATTCGTGAGTAGAAATCGCACCTGAGGGGAGGTTGAAAACAGGACTTTCCACATTGTGTGTTGACGCAACTTTGAAGGCACCTGGAATAAAAAATACAATAGACCCTATGCGTAAAAGGGCGCCCCTAGTGCTGCGCAGAGGAATTAGGACAGGCCGCCATGTTTAGGTCACCATAGCGGACGATACACACCGCAATGCTGTTGCTGCCGAGCATCTCACGCTCGCCAATATGTAGCCTCGGCTGGCCACGCCAGTTGGCCAGAACTCGCTAGGTGCACGAGACCAGGAACTGCACATACAAAATCTGGGCACCAGGAAGCAGGTCGGCTCTAGCTGGACACCGATGAAACAAGGAACCGCGATACTTATGTACATTAGTGTGATAAAATAAAACATGGTATCAGAAGTAGAGGAATTACGAACATTCGCCGCGTACGATGAGGTAACATTTGCTGCCTACAACACAGCAAGGTTAGCACCACAATACCTGACGGCGGCATCGCTCATGGCGAGGCAGAGACAAAACGTATGGCGAACACGTACTTGGCCATACGTAGTTCTCTGCCTCGTCATGTTCGCCACACGTATGGCGAACACGTGTGGAGAACGAAGGCAGAGAACTAGGCGACGTCGCTCATGACGATGCAGAGAACTACGTGTGGCGAACACGTACTTCGCCACATACTAAAAAGCACGCACTTGCTTATTTGGAATCAGTACACTCTTGATGACAAACAGTGATCGTCGCCACTGAATGCCGCAAGCGATCAAGTGAATCACGTTCAGTTTTTTTTTTTTTTTTTTTTTTTCACTCAGAGTCTGGACTCCGTTTTACGAACAGGAAATCCTCTTGACTCGATTTTTCCTGTTTATACGAGTACATGTGAAACCGCCGGATTCCAGGCACACTCTTAACTTCCTTCCACTTTTTTGTTTTGCGAAATACTTAAAGTGTATTATTCTTAACGTGTAGCACGCAGACATTTTTAATTTTCCCTACAAGTGCCTGCACAAAAACACCTGCGACTCGTAGCGCATCACTGGCGGGTGATCGGGAATTGTGCAGGGTTGCCTGATGTTTCAGAAGTCCACCTATGCCATCGCATGCATTCGGGCCGTGCCTTGTTGCCGAAAAGATCCACTACGTCGTCTGGAGTTTTCTTCACTGTGCTTGCAGGCAAATCGTGTCTTGCTGAACAAATCTTACACAGTTGAATGTTCAACGTGGCGTGTGCTGCCCCTCCAAAAGTTGTCGGCGTCGCCTTAGGAAACGTTGGCGAAAAGTCACGTTGTGTTCTGGAGTCGGCAGAATTAGAGCGACGTTTCGGGCGAACATGGGCGCACGCTTGGACAAGACGCACAGCAGCGGGAAAGCGACGCCCAATCATTAAGGTAATCACAATATATAGACCAACACGCGGCCCTGACGTCACGCAGATGCGGTGGCGCTGTCGACGGCCCTCCGCATGCGCAGACGCTTTACTTCACGGGGATTCGGCTTCTGCGCACGCGCAGTGCCCACACCTCGTGTGGGCAAACGCGGGCTTGTTTGTAAACAGCGTGTCGGTTCATAAGAAGCAAGGAATGGCCAAACCGTAAAGATACCGTAAACGCCAAGGCCACACAAAGGGAGGAAAGTCGGGGCGCTACAAAAAGGAAAAGGGGGTGGGGGAGGGGGGAGGGCGTTCAGAAAAAAGACGGCGAGACTGCTAGTAACCAACATTTAGTCAATATTTTGTTTAAGTCGTTGGGAATTTTGTGAGGACATTAATAAAGATCAAGCGGTTTTATTATTTTTTTCCGAGTGCTGGAATGGGGGAAGCCTGATTTAATAACTCAGACTCGCACGCCATGTTCGTTGTGCCCGTTACGGGAAACGTGGCCAGAAGCATGTGTGTAGAGGTTAAAGTCAGTTTTTGTTTGCGAGCTTTAGAGTCTACAAGCGTGCGGTGACCACGGAAGCCCACGGAAGCTTGAACTGCAGAACCAAGGAATCCATGCAGGGTTCGATCACCGCTCCTGCCCGTTTGGATCTGAATGAGAATCGTACCGGCAATCACTGTGTAATTACTACTGTGTGATGCACGTTAAATACCCCAGGATAGCGGTCCTACTGCACTTGGAAAATTTCTCATGTACAACAGAAATCCTGGCGCCACTCTGAGGGAGAACAACCTTTCACTGTCTAAGGATCCTCAACACAAATTGATCTTTCTTTAAAGATGTGATCATCTGAAATTTTGTGTTTAAACTTAAGGTTAGAAGCGACATGCCTGTAGGTGAGAAGCGACATGCCTGTAGGTAAGAAGCCTGGGGGCGGTGCAGGGTGTTCTGTCGGGTGACTGCGGAAAGAATCCAAGGGCGCAGAGGGAAAACGGCTTACTACCAGGAAACGATTTATTTTTTAGAGTCCAGCTCTTAGGCGCCTGTTTCCTGCTTGAGCGGCGTCGCCGTTGCCGTCAGCGTAACCGCGCGTTCCATTATGGGATGTTTTCTTTAATGACGTCACGAGGCAAACATTTCCCCGCTAAATTTGGCGCACAGGTCTTCCGCTCAAATTAGCGGGAAAAGTTTCTCGCTAAATTTCAGCCAAATTAGCGGGAAAATTTTACCCTCGTGATGTCACACGTGAAGTCACGTCTGACGTCAGATGTGACATCACGTGTGACGTCACGAGGGTAAAAGTTTCTCGCCTAATTTTGTAGAACATTTTTGCTAAATTTCGCGCTAAATTTAGCGGATAACGTTTGCCGCTAAATTTAGCGGGGAACGATTTCCGCTAAATTTATCGGGGAATTTTTTCTATAATAAACGCGCGGTTATGCCCGGTTGCATTATTCCCATAATGCAAAGCGCGCGGTTCCGCCGACACCGACGGCAACGGCGACAGCGACGCCGCTCAAGCCAGAAACGGGCGCCCAAACGATGCGCTGTAATAAAATGCAACACGTTTTTTGCATATATGAAATTACAGGTCATGAAGAATCCACCAATAAAGTTAAAAGAAACTCGAGGGAGATTATTTTTTTATTGAAGCTCAAATTTTATGTGTTTTTTTTACTTTTCTAATTTTTTATATTTTGTGCGGAATGAAAATTTACGTATAGTGGTATAGTGCTCTATGTTTTTCTAGAAATGTACATGAAATAGTATAATAAGGACAAAATATTTTAGGTTGTAGGTTTAATTCTTAAATTCTCCTTAAAAATCGGAGAATAGTGATTTATTACGAAAGAGGTGTTCAAAAAACCAAGATCGCCATTCTATTTCTATTTAAGTGTATATGATCAAATAGTAGTGAGGTTCGTGTGCGCTCTGCATAAATATTGTGGTAACGTAGACCCCTGTATTATTTATAACAGATGCCTTCACGGTTGCGTCAACGAGCAATTTGCAAGTTTTCTGCAAAAGTAAGGTTTTTACCGTTGTGTGGACAAATTTCTCTACCTAAAAAACCGAGGACAACTAAGCACTTCTTATGAGTTGTGAACGCTAAAGCATGCATTTCGTTCTTCCGCTCCCTTAGTTCGTCCGTGGTACTGGGGTGGACGGCCACGTTTCGCTACTGTCGAGGTTGCGGCTTTCGCCGATATAGATGTCTCAGGCGCCGCAATGTTCCTCGGCGCGGAGAACAACAGAAGCCCCCAACCGCAGCCCCCCACCCCCCCCCCCCCCCCCCCCCCCCCCCCCTCCCTCCTACTTCCACTGACACGAGAGCGACGGCCGAGCGCGCTCCTCCCTCGCGTGCTTGCCGGAGCGCCAGGAAGGTGCCTTCTCTGTGGGGTGGCGTTCCTTGGATCTATAACGCGTCGCAGCCAATGGCTGTCTAAAAGCTGTTTCGCTGGGAATATTTTTTTTACGTTTTGCGCGGTTACTACAGCGGTTACAGACGCATGCTCTTGGGCATTGCTCGGATGTTTTCAGCGCATGTTTTGCGCGGCTACAGAAGCCGCCGGCTTGTTGCAAGTTTTTTCGTGGTTACGGACATCGCCGGCTCCGGTCCATGGAACAATTATTGCTTTCGCGTTAATAATAAAAAATAACCTTGATTAAAAAAAAAGACAATCTTGACACTACTGTGATTATCCTTAATAAACACAGCCAGCACTCTTTTTTGAGACAAGCTGAGTTTAGTTCACACCGAACGCTGAAGGCTCTGTTATTCTCCTACGTTGAGCACCGCGAACGCTGCGTAGCGCAGAACGCGCGCGTTTTATTGGCCTGCGAGCAGGAACGCTAAATTTGCGACCAATCAATATACGTGCGTGGTGCGTTACGCTCCATTTGCTACGCTCGACGCCGGACTAAAATAGAGCCTTGAAGCAGCCCTCGGGTCCGATGCATGCTGCGAGCGCGTGCCCAAGCAATGGCAGACCCGGATACTTGGCGGGGCAGCTACTACAGTGCGCCAAGAAACTGAGACATAGAAGGAGGCAATAGCCCGCAGGGACATGAGAACGCCAAGCTCTTGTTTGAATGATTAGTGGGTAGACACAAAGCTAGCTGCTTTCCCTCTCTGACGTCCCTGGGTTTTCTTGCCTCCTCCGCTCCCTCTGTTTCTCGGCGCATAGTCACCGAGAGCTTATGAAGCGCACGGCCTGGCTTATTACGTGGCCGCTTTTTTGTTTTCTGATTCGTTTTGCAGTGTTCCTATACTGCTGATCACGCAATCTCAAGGGGAACTTGTAGCAAACCGTCACCATGTTCCGCGTACCGCACTGCGGGAGCCTTTGAAGCATGCTTTTAAGCCAACGATGTGGCTGCGGAACGACAATAAGGTGCTCGTGTATATAGCGATTATAGGTGGCGCGCACTTTAAAGAAAGGACTATTGTGAGGAACGATTTAGACGACAATAATAACGATCGGGGAAATCAAGGTGGCTTTCCGCTTCACAGGAGCCTTCCTTGTACGAAATCATCAGAGAAGGGTTGTTGCGCACTTCACACAGGGCGAAACTATCATAAAGGTTTGGCGAAGCAATCTAGTCAGTTATTTTTACACTTCTCCGCAGCCTTTCCCAAAGTCCCTTTTTCGTTTCTGGGGGACACTCGCGCCGTTTAGCAAATCGGAAAACTTATGCTGATTACTCAATGCTTCCCTTAAAGTGTTCAATAAAGATGTGTTAGAGGGCATTAATCACAATATATATATATATATATATATATATATATATATATATATATATATATATATTTATATATATATGATTCCTTCTTTTTTTCATCTAGAGTCTTCGGCTGCATCGAGACAAACAGGGACGATGTTCACCAAACAACTTTACTAAAAGCTTCAAACATAATTACGAGGAGATAACACCAAAGGACACTATAATACAATCTCTAGATCAATATTGTTCATAAAAAAAAAAAAGAAAACGAAGTACATCTCATTTTACGTTTGGGTTTTCTCATCGCAATGTTTTCCTCCAGTCAGACAAAACTACGAAGTGAGATCTGACTAAAATTAGGATTTGTTCTCCTTTGGCTATTGCGTTTTTCCATCTTTTGTGCTTTTGTGGAAACGCTTTTTAGCCTTCCTCTGGGCACCTTCAATACGTAAAAGCTTAGAGAAGAAAGCGAATATAATACTAGAGTGGCACAGCGGTCCGAAGACAATAGAAATGTTGGCGGAAACTAAATTGGAGTGCACGGTCTCTTCGCTGTGCACTGGCTTGTAAAGATAACCCAATTACACTGGAGATGGAAAACTCTATATCCCCGATGTCTCAAGAACTTGAAATAAACTTCTATTCAGTTTCTTTTTCTTATTTGCACTACATATGGCGGTGCATCAAGTTATTATAGTTTGTTTCAACTTCAGTCTTGAATCTTTGTTTTGAGGTTCTAGGTAACGCATTCCCTAGGCAATGGTGGTGTTTTCGGTGCGCTGTACTACAACATATATACTACGAAAAGAATTTGAACATTAAATGCTTAGGCATTCTTGGAGCGTTGTGAACGGAGTTGAATTTTGAGTTGAAATTTGCAAACAATATTTATCAAAATAATTCTGATCAAAACCTATAAAGGTATACATGCAGAGTTTAGGAAAGTTTTTTTTGTTTTCTAGCTATCATTATTTTCGCTTTAAAAACTGCCGCAAAGACTCCCTTACACTGCGGTTATCATTAATTCAAAAGTACACCTCTTGTACTCCCTGAAGTAAGTATATTCGTCTACCTACTTTTTCTAACGTAATACAATCTCTTTCGTTTTACGCCATATGTCTTTGTTTCTTCACCTTCAAAAATCAACATCGGAGCAAATGCACTCTCACCTAGGCGACCGGCGATATCCGACGCGTATTTAGCGCTGCGTTCGCTACCCTATGGGCGATTTATAGATTTCGGAAGATGTAAATCACCTACACACACCCGAAGGGGTATAGGAAAAAATGTCCCCGAAAAAAAATGCCACCGGAAAAAATGTCCCCGGAAAAAACGTCCCCGGACAAAATGTCCCCGGAAAAGAAGGCCCCAGGCGGAAAGTAGGAAAAAATGGCCCCAAAGGATTCTCTATCTCTGGGTTTCCCTGATCCGCATGGCCATTGGGCGGTCCGGTCGTATGTCCTTAGTAAAAAAGGCACCCTGTGGCAAGTAGGAAAAAACAGCCCCAAACAAATAAGGAAATATACGATTCCCCGAGGTACACATCGCGACACTGTTAGTGCGAACACGACATCGGCGCGTTTTTACATTTTACTTAAAAAGAGTATTAGTGGGAGCGAAACTTAACCGTCTACATTATATCCCCCAATAAGCACTTTCAGTACATATAATAACTTAGATGACACTTAACCTTTTGTTTCTATGAGAAAAAGATTAAAAAAAAAACTGGCGATCGCTTGTCTGTGTTAACAGTGTCGCGCTTTTTACCTATTTGGAAATGGTACACAAGTACCTTTCAAATTTCCCCAAACACAATAATTTGGTTTTGGCTAGAAGTGTTATAAATATTTATTTCACAATAAAAAACAAACAAAGACAGTTGAGATGCAATATTACCAAATGAGGATGAAATGACACACTCTAGATTCCAACACAAAAGTCAAACGCGGATCGTACTGCCAACGGCACGGGATCCGGACATTTCGGTGTAGGACGTTCGGTGTAGGGCGTTCCGGTGCGGTCTTTCCGGTGCACGGACTTTTCGGTGCAGGGACATTTTGGTGCACGGACTTTTCGGCATTGGACTTTTCGGTGTGCGGACATTTCGGTGCACGGACTTTTTCTGTGCACCGGACATTTTGGTGCACGGAAAATCAAATCACGAGTTTTTTGTTTTTTTTTTTAGTTTTGTTCTAAACGGTAATACGTACTATTTCTAGCCTAGAAAATTATTTTTTTCGCACTTTATAAATTCGTAGACTTGGTCATATCATTTACGATCACTTACTCAGTATACGACCCTAATGACTTTGTTAGGCGCTAGCACCACCCTGCGGGAAGACTGGATACGTTGGACGTTATGCTTAATTTTACGGTGTCTCTTTTCCAACGTACGCACTAGACGCATCACATCGTGTTTGCGCGTTGGGTCAATACAGGCGTTCTCGGCGCCCTCTGTAAAGGTGTGGGCTTCAGTATTGATAATCTGTGTAGGAATGGCCCCAACATGGGGCCATTCCTGAAAATTACCCTAGACAAACATGGGGCCATTCCATTGAAAATTACCCTAGACATGTGATGCGACTAGTGCGCACGTTAGAAAAGAGACACCAGCAAACGAACCATAACATCCAACGTCTCCAATCCTCACGCAGGATGGTACTGCACCTAACACAGTCACTTAGGTGGTATATCAGTAAGTGGCAGTAAATGGATGACCAAGTCTAGAAACATATGAAGTGCGAAAAAATAAATTTCTAGCTAGAATAGTGCTTATTACGTTTCGACAAAGAAATAACTCGTGATTTTAATTTCTTGTGCACCGAAATGTCCGTGCACCGAAATGTCCGCACACCGACAAGTCCCACACCAACAGGTCCGTGCACCGAAACGCCCTACACCGGAACGTCCTACACCTGAAAGTCTTAGACCCCAACGGCACACATTAAATCTTCAATTCCGATTGCCGAGCGGCGTACCTTTCGCAGAAATCACAAAAACGGCGTTGCATTTCAAAAAATAGGAGGCGGAAAAAAGTGCCTCTTTGGGGACATTTTTTCCTACTTTCCACCTGGGGCCTTTTTTTCCGGGGACGTATTTTCCGGGGACTTTTTTCCGGGGACATTTTTCCGAGGACGTTTTTTCCGGGGACATTTCTTCCGGAACCCCACCCAAAGGCCAGGCGGCGAAAGCTGGACATTCTCGTGTCCCTGTCAGAAGCGACACTAAGCCTAACACATTTCCGTTCTCGTCTCAGAAAGCCGTTTGCTGCTACCCTCCTCCTCTCGTACCTTTCCTTTCTCTTCTCTGCTCACTCTTCTCTGCCTCACTCTTTCTGAGTCCAGATTTGTAGCCTCTCGATATCTTTAGTTGTGTCCGATAGGTTGTTTTGCATGACTGTTGCTGTGGGACGTTCACTGTTCTTTATGGTTTTCGGGGG